>JTDE01000350.1:189041-199441 GCA_014338405.1 Paragonimus skrjabini miyazakii
TGTAATAACCGATTACGACTTGTCATGTTTGTTTGCTCTCTTCAACTGCCACTCTTTCTCATACCCGTATACACTTCATTCCCACTCCGAACTGAAAAACACTATCCGTTTTTATGGGTATTCCATGAAAAATTTTGAAAAATGTTGACTTCTCCTCTTGAACTATCCGTGCTCTCATTTATGTTTTGCCATGAGCGCATGAAACAGTTTTTTGTACGAGACGAAAGCAAAACCATCATTGTACAACCTATAGGGAGTACTGTCAGCTACTATTTGTTGTATGTAAAGTTTTGTTGATGGCCAGGCTTGGAACGGTACAGAATTTCTAGGCACTATTGCAGTGGCGTAATAAACAAGACGGTCCCTTCATTGCATGGGGGCCGCAAAAGCTAAGAAAAAGCGAACATGTTAAGGGAAGTCTTAATACATTTCATATAAACAGTGAGCTTCTTTTTATATGTGTGAACTCGGGAAATAACTCGAGCCAACATACGCACACCACAAACAAGTGCGATCTTCACAGAAATATCAAGAGTTCTGATGATATTTAGAAACACACCCTTCAACACTGCAGTTGATTCACCAGCTTGTCTATGAGTCTAGACTTTCTTAACATCACGGGTGATTACTGAATGACAATTAGTTAATGTGAGACACCAAATGCGCTACTGAGGGAAGATAATAAAGTGAATGGAAACTACTTCCGATTGGTCTTTCATTTCGAAATACAGGACCCAGTGAAAACGCAGACAAAGCAGACTTCGGAGAGGTAGTGTACTTTGCTAACAGATGCCTTTTGAATTTGTGTGAAATCTTTGTTTGTATTCACAAAAGTTAATGTTCTATGGTCGCATGGACGCGTGAAGTTATATTTCAGCATACGCTGATTCACACTTTCTCAATTCCTTGAAGTATCAGAATTATAGCAGCAGATTCATGTTGGGCATATTCGCCGTCTCTTTCCGAGTAGTTTACTGCAGTTGTGCTGGTAGTTAATCCAATCAAGAAGACCAAAAAAATGAGCGGTGCACGAGGTGTACGTTTTTGAATAAACGACGACTTACCAAATCGCAATAGAAACATATCTTGTTGTCAGCAATCCAGGTCGTAATTCAGGTGAATCCGACACTAACAGTTATCATTAGCAGCTCCACTGACAACGTGCGGCAGAAAACACCGCATTCACGACATGCATTTCATATATTGATTGCATAGATGATCTCATAAGCGAACGATTAAGAGTAAGGATCATGTTATCTCCTGGTTCCTGTCTATACTCCTACTGTGCAGCCTTGAGACCAGTCCGATTTCGCTGTTCTACGTCTCACACCTTGCCAAGAAAATATCGTAAAATAAAACACAATGCCGAACGGAATAACATAAAACTGGGATTAAAAAGCTGCTAATCAGCCGTAAATTTTTTGTCCCATTGCTGAACACTTTCAAAAACTAAAGGATTCCGCTGAAGAAATGCGGGAAAAGGTTCAGATTCAATACCAGATGATCTAATTCGTCTCATAACAATTAAAACTTTCTATAAGTCATTGATCCCAGCAGCTACCAGCAGGGTAGTCTACATTTGTTTCAATCTCCTTGGCAGATCGTCTTCAGCATATGAGAAACACAAGTTAACAACAGCTGAAGAATGTAGCACAGCATTCTTAGCTGGTTTGAAGTATGTGATGCCAGGTGCACACTTAATGAAGACCATCATCAGACTACCGAAGCTGGAGATTGGTTTCGGCTGAATTACATGGTTTAGCTCGTGTTGGATACTGGTAACTAATTTGTTACCGTCGTTGAATCGACCTGACCAGTGTGGAGCCATGATAGCCGAATAGTAGGTTATACGTACCAAGATGACAAAAGTGATGGCTTTTACCGAACATCAACAAAGATCTTTTTGGTTCACCGCTTTTCGACGCGCTTTTTATTGATTTATTGTTCATTATAACCAAATCTATTTGCCTGAGTTCTTTTGATATCAAGTGTCAGTTTTAAAGAAATTGCCACTCAACTTAAGACCATTCTCTTGTTTGCTCTAACCACGTTAGTCACCAGTAAGAATTGATCGTGAGTGGACAGTTATGTTTGTGTAGCCAACTGTCTATTCTGAGGTAGGCACAAATGTCACAGTGTCTGTTGCTCTCACTGGAACGAAGCCTTTTAAAGTCCAAGTACTGTTATCAAGTTTAACGTAAGATCAAGATTGTGAAGATTGTACATTTAGGAAAAACGACATTCAACTTTTTCGCCTGATTGAATGAGGAATATTAATCCTTCTACCTTAAAGCTTGGTGTGGACTCAGACTCACCTGGTGAACGTAACGCTAATCGTGTTTCAATCAACCATATGCTAACATCGTAATCCTTGTGTCGGCAGTCTAAACTAACGGTCTATCAGAAACTCGGTCATGCTTGCTTTATCTTGTTGACGTTTTACAAGTAAGTTTTCTCGTGGTCTCAGTGATCATCAGCGGGTTGGTGGACAGCTGTTTTGGCCTATTTGGGCCTCAACAACAGCACCCACGCTGGAGTATCGAATCCACGACCCGTGGTTGTAGTCCGGACACTTAGCCGCTAGACCACGCATTGCTTTGTTGTTTACAGGCCAAACACAAAAGGCGGGCTGACTTCAGCCTGGGAGCAGAAGGAAAAGTGACAGAAAAGGGAAGTAACCTCCATCTTTTTCCATATCCCACATGGCTGATCACTTGGTCAAGAACTTTCGATTCGTCACATAACAAAGTAGTAGCAGTTACATCAATAGCCGAAGATTCTTACCACTTACGGTTTTCGCGAGAGCTTATTTAAATAAGTAGATATTCGAGTGACGTTGGTTCAGTTGATAATTGCTGTCCGAAGAAATGAAACTAACAGAAACAATAATAAATTCTACATTTGTCCATACAGCGCTTGAAATGTAATCCCAAGTATAACCTTCTGTACCTTGTAAATTAAAGCCAACTTGTATTATTTTGGTGGCACTATCTACAGATAATTCATAGAATCCGCTGAATGGAATGTCTCTCTGAATTCGAGCCTTACAATTACGTCTAAGTGTTTTACACTTGATTAACGCAATAAAATTACTAGCTCTGTTGACCGTTCTCCGAGTTTTCAATGAATTTGAATCGGATTCTAATGCATAGATTACTATGGGCTGGATGATTTTAACATGAGAAACTGCTCCAATGTGCCATGATGAGTGATCGCTAGTGCATCACTGCGTTGGTTGTCTCGGATAAGATTTGTCGATGCATATCAAAGAGAATTGCTTTTGAGATATATGTTGACAATTACCCGGCCACGAGTGACTGTATGTGGATGATTGTCTACCTGTGCATGCATGGCTTATCCTTCCGTGATTTTTATGGAACGAAGTAACCATCCGTTTCCTAAACAAAAGTCATTAATACGCTGTTTGGGGTGTTCGGCCGTTAAAATTTGAATGCAACTCACATTGGATCACAGTCTTGTGATTCTGAAGTTCAGCTCCTTTCCAAATGACAGTCTGATCGAAAGATAAATGCTTAGAAGGCATGTTACTGGTGTTTGAGTTTGGTTCACCTGGCTGTATCTAGGGTACCGCGTGTGTAATTTTGGGGGTCAAAACGAATCTCAGTCAAAGCAGAGCAGGTATGTCGACATGAAAGTGACGTGCCTTAAGGAACCGTTTCCTATTGCTTCTGTTTAGTTATCGATTTCTAGTACATAATTTAACATACTGGATACCACTCTAACAGCAGTTCACACGAAAATGATCCACACAAATGTATCATTTTAGACAACTGAACTCAACATGTAAACTAGCTTAACAAGCTACCAAAATACAGACGGGTACAATATCGAAGCTTAGAAATACCAGTGAGCTAAAATTGATAGATGAGGGGATAAATGAACTAAATACTATAAGAAATTTGTTGATTAAGAACGTTTCTCGAGAAGTTAACACAAAAGAATGACATCAAGCAGAGAAAACAGACAGCTGTTTGTAAAGGTGAGAGTAGAAAATTAATAGATAGATTAGCACTACAAAAGTTGCGTCAGTTATCACTGAAAATACGGTGGTCACGGAACATTTCAGTGACAAACGTCTACGATAAGAAACATCTAAGTATGCGTCTCAACCAAGCACAGATGGCAAAAATCAAGAATTGAGGAAGTAACCCAATACCGTTTGTGATAAAACATTCAACTGAAATGAATGCTTTGGATAAACTACTCAACCGGATTTGTTATTCAAATTAACAAATTTATATGGCACACTCCAATCAAACTTGAACCTGGTTAAGGATACTCACATTTGACAGTCGGTGGAGTGATTAAATCAAACAAAGAGTTTTGTTAGATTAACGATTAGTGTATCACTAGGGTTATTCACGATACAGGTGGTGATGTTTTTTTTACTATATTTGCCATCATTTGCCACCAATTGGGATGAAAATGAATGACCAACTGATAATACAACGGCGGCATTATTTCGATCCTAACTGTAGATGTTTTCATTGGTCCATTAATGTTTTCAGTGACTTCACTTCGGGTCATTAAACCGATGAATAACAACACAATGTGACTGTAAGAAAAATACTTCATAACGACTGATAGTTATTAAGATCAGATGAATAAACAATGCAATTTATAGTGCATACATTTTTGTACGGAAAATTAGCGCATCCTCGCCGGCGTTCACCAGAAATGTAGCTCACATATCCTCTGTCGGCTGCATTTGCAGATGTGTACTTTACTGCTCAGTATCGATGATCCCAGTGACATTTTTCAAACAACATTACTTTTTCAAACTACCGATTTTCGCACATGCCCACAGTTTCTTCAGAGGTCTTCCTTCCCATGTATCATATATCTAATAGTATACGTGGTGAGACGATAGGTTGCAACACGATGATTATGAATTTACACCGAACTATACAGCATTTTCGCTCTCACGTAGTAATGCTGATTTGGTCCAGCTTTAACAAACATTACCGCATCGTCTGTTCTCCGCACCTTGTGTCGTATTGTTATTGGATCAGCTACCTTGAATTCCACAGTCATTGTTACAAAGTCTGCACCTCCGTAGCCCAGTGCCTCATTCAGCCATGACGCACGAAATCATGTTCTATGGGATCAACGTCAAGACTACGATAGGCAATTCATACTGTCCCGTGACTTGATCGACGTTATGAAGAGATAGCAATTTACTTCTTCTGAGGAAGAAGATACCACATGATGGTAAGGGAAGCATGCAAATGTGATGAAAAGTAGAACATTTAGCTACAACGAGCTTTCAGCAAGAAAAGTAAGCTCATTACTACTGATAATCGATTTTAGAACAAACACAACTGTACATGTGGTTTTGATGGATTGTTTTAAACTACTTCAGACGGGCGTTGCTTGTAACAGGTAGCGTTCGATTATCCACACTGGAAACTATAAGAGTATGTACTGATTGTGAAAGTATATCCGTGATTGCTTGGTGTACCAGCTATCGCGAATGTAAACATGGTCGGTTGTCGTGTATAGTTAATTGTTAAGAAGTACTAACAGTTGCGTTTGGATCGGGCAACTCCATCCTTTTGCTAACCTAATTTTCCTATAACTGCTATTCTCAAATGCAGTGACTATACTCAAATGCCGTTCACTGTGCGTTCCGCATTTCATGTAAGCTTTTCATTCATACGTTTTGTTTATCGGAAGAGCGTAGTTTCATACTTATAGCGTTTGATACCAGTTAACCTCGTCGAAACTATGAAACAACATAATGGTCTGGTGAACAAGTGAATGAATGACCATTCTGATACTCGCTAGTTGTTTATTGGTTTGATTCGCCAACATCGTGCATCATGGGGAAAAGACTAAACCATGTCAATTACCTGCAACATTCAACCACTTCGTTATTAGTACCCGGGTCAAACTGCTTCCAGAAAAATACTGTAATATTTTTTAGGATCATAGTAAAGGTCAGCTTGTTTGCAAGTGAATAACCGAAGACTGATAAAGTAAAAACAAACACAGTAACATTTAGAAAAGTGAACTGACAGCGTTTATTTGACCTCTGTGTTGATGTGACCGAACTGTTGCAATGTATGAAGTTCTGACAAGAATGTGGCAAATTTTTGTTACATGAGCCTTGTTTAAACAAAAGTCCACAAATCTCTACGTGCACATTAATAAATCTTCAGTTGCTGTATTATATTAATTATACTTTAATCAATTAAGTGGCTTGTTAACTTTCTCCGTATATCTGCTTCGTGCAATCTGAAAGTTTCTCTTATCAATCGAATAACCATTGACTTGGCAACGGTAAACAAACTAAGACCTGCTCTATCAGGATGCATAGAGTTATTTTTGGAAACAACATGAATTTCTTTCAACTGTTCCTGTTAAGTAAATTGTGTTGGTCGTAAGTGTATTTTAATTCCAGAGTATCGCGCACATTGGCTATGGCATAATAAAACACAATTGGTTAACATTACCTTCCGCTCGTCTATTTGAAAGTAAGAGACAAATAAACATTGATCTGGCAGTGAGAATAATTCATCACGTTTTTAGAAATATCTTAAAGTAGGAGTATGTAAGAAGTATGTGTTTGCTAATTAAAATTCATGGTTGTTGCCACTCATCAGTTGTGCGTAACTGATGTCTTTCGGCCGCATATTTCACTTGAAAACAAGAGATGTCGAAATTTGTAGATACCAACTCATTTGAGATTATACGGTTTGCCGAAATAAAACGAAATGCTCTCTCTTCTGGATGAATCAAGTAACTTAGTTGCTTACTGTGCAGTTCAAAGCATTTGCCAGCATGTTATTGTGTAGTAATATTTAAACTTGACAGTTTGATCTATTTGAACGTGAGATCAACGAAGAAATGATCCAGATGTGTGGATGCATCTAATGACATTGGATCAATAAAATTACTGACCGACCAATTATGTTTAGACAACGATCATAGAGGATGTCATCTGACGATCCAGTTATTACTGACCACGTGGGCATTAGTTTTGATCAGCCGTAGCTATTCTGACTGATACTGTGATTGGCTTCTAATGTGCTTTTTTTATCGCAGCAGCAAAAAACACTTCACAAAAGTATTCTATTATCTTTGTTTGCGATTTCTCTATCATACTGATGACGTACAGTTTAGCAATACGTAAACTGACATGAAGAAAATCCAACGTATGAGCTGCCGATGCTTTTGGTTATGAACCTACCGATTACAATAGTACAGTACTTCGAGTTTTTAATTACGGAAAATTCTTGAACAGCTAGAAATGACAGAAATCGATTTAATATCACCCTCATATCTGGGTCGTGTACGTACCATAACACTAGAAAGTCGTAACATTTGTTTGTTGTACCTTTATCACTACCCATAATGTGACCGCATCATTTGCATTCATTAAGTTTGTACACTTGAACATAACGTTCAACAGATTGTTGTTTACTGCTCACGGAAAATAACTTGGATATCAGGATGCTATGGTAACGTGCACCATCACGTTTTCTTAAAGCATAAAAGATAAGGGGTGGTATTTCTTACTAGTGAGTGACCTTTAACCAGAAATGTTGAGCGTGTTAAACTTTGTTAAAGAAATGGCAAAGTAATGCAAACCGAGCCAATATTACAGATCCGCAAACATTCACTAAGGTGTTTCAATCACTACACACAACATTGAGCATTCATAGGTTCGTTCCTCAAGATGCGATGAATTCCAGATAGATGAAAACGGCTGAAATAATTGAAGGATATTGGTTCACTAGTAAAGATCTGATTCATTACAAAGTGTAGAACAGTAGTCCAGCGATATTCTTGCTCACCCTAAACGGTGGCATTCTAAAGTTACTGAATAACCCTGTAGGTTTTAGAGATTGTCTAAATGTCCGTGCAGGTAGAAGTGGGGTAACCATCAGTTTGGTTTTAGCTTCTTGAGAAGAGTTTGTTGTATTACGTCATCTGCGATGATAGAAGGACATGTAAACCTTAGACGAAAGGACGGAGGTACACCTTGTTCTTTTGTTTTTTCCTGCTAAGTGGTCGTAAAACCTAGCTTATTCAATCAGAAGAGTTTTCCGATTGTACTTCTGCAAAGTGTAACTAACATTTGACGGTCCATAATGTCGAACATGGAATCTTCAAGGACAGAAATCTGAACATTCTCATGAACACCATGGTGTGCTGTCATCGCTTTTCTTGGGTCGAACATGTGCTTCTTAGACCAAACCCACCGTTTAAGTTGTAAAACTGGTTCAACTTTGAAGAAAACTGAAAATAATAGCGTAGAAGCCACAAACCTCAGAGGCATTGAAGAACTAAGCAGGTGAGTTTGAGCCTCTTCATCCTCTTTCTCTACACACCTTCCGCGAGGAAGTCCCAAGATGGTAGAACATTTGTGGATACATACGCACTCAGGTTATAGATAAACTCATAATTTTTAATACTGTGGGAGAAACAGATCGCAGTGTGGACAAGCAAACCTTGTCTTCCTCCTTTAAAAATCATGGTTGTCACTCGAAATCCACTTTCACTTAATACGTGCTTATGACTTTAGCTGCTAACGTTTGACCCTTCTTAAATGCCATCAAATTTGTGGAGGGTTAACCTAGTTTGTCGAAGCTGCTGTATACAGAGTGAAAGTATTACCAATAAACCAACTTACCGAGTGTTAACAGATTAATCTGAAATGGTGACCTACCAATTGATTTAAAGCACATTCCAACCAGTAATATTCTCAGATATCTCAGGCGTTACATCATGCTATGATTTCCAGTTACTGCAACTAAACCATTGATTTTTTTAAAACAGTAGGTTTGCATTATCTCTGCGATATTGTCACATAATTATGTCATTTACCGTTATATACGTTTCCCTGAATAAGTTGATTATATCCTGACATCTAGTCAGTATTGAACACTATCAGATGGATGCAAGCTGGATTGACCATGATAGTTCACTCTTCGGTGAGGTGGAATATTTAAGTTTACCCGGGATTGTGTTTAGCACTGCTAACAGAAAACCCACGTCCCGTCTGGACTGGCATCTACAATGTTCAAACTTTTCAAACTGTCTTTGCAAAAGAGCTATTTCAACAATCAACCCTGGTTAAGGCATCGACTTTGAGCCTTGTTCGAAATTCAGCCAGTTGACTTGGAATCAGAATAGTTCACGTTTTGAAGTACTGTTCTTCCTTCTATCTGCACACTAAGTCTAGTGACTCTAGCATCTATCACCTTTTTCTCGTTCGTAAACATCAAGAAGATTAAATGGGTCGTAAAACGTCGAACGTTCCACATATTACGACCATAATTTTTAAGGGTTTGTAGGTTTTGAGGTAATCAATCACGATGTGGAGACTAATCACTGACAAAACAATTATATATTTCACAGTTTACCATCCGATAGATTGGTTGGAGGCGGTTTATAGCACTGTGTTCATGTAGCCATTTGCGTAATTTATAGTAGTAACAATAGGAATACATCACCCACTATCGTTGTATCACCGAACAAACAGAGGATGTAAGTTTCAATAGGATATTTGTGTTGTAACTATCCTTCACAATAGCGTAGATACAGCGCGAATATGTATACCATTTATGTGGAGGTGATCTCACCGTAACAAACGGGAAGCAGGATACTAAAACATCGAAACTGTTTGAATTCGTACTGTGTAAACACGTAAAGATTATTTGTGGTAGATAAAGGAAATGGATCAATCAGCAGAGGATTATCATCCTTATACAAAGCGAATAGTACTGGACTTGTGATATACAACGATCAACTGGTTTACCTCGTTACGATACAAAGCGATGCTTTGTATACTGCTTTTACTATTTGCACGACGTAGATAGCCACATGGGGGAATTTTCAACTTTTATGACCATGAACCAACTATTTTGTGGTAATACGTCTTTGTTTGTCAAAGTGGTAAGTTCTCTGTTGAATAGATCTTTTGACTACATGGAATATCGGAAGTGACAAATGAATTTTGGGTAATTTTTAAACAGATGAATACGCTGTCTAGAAAAACGAATACTATACAGGCATCCTAGTTTTTATGACGAATTCATTAATTATTGAATAAGTTATGAGCTACCCTCAGGGCTATGCATAACATCCTTTGTTGATTCAGATCATCTCGACCTCTAGTTTTAAGTCGTTAATACTTATTGAAGTAGTCAGTGAGTACCTCAGGTATACCATCATTCAATGCCCCATGTTTTACCTTAAATCTTAAATGACTTTCTACTGAGCGATTAAAATGTACCACCATACCACCAGCAGTCTGTTTATAAGGATTCGCGAAAACATGTCCTAGTTTTTATGCTGACGAACAAATTGCTTGACCTCTAAATTAGCAAGCTGCTATTGGTTATGATTCACGATTAAGTCCAGAATGTCCA
>JTDE01000350.1:199541-212087 GCA_014338405.1 Paragonimus skrjabini miyazakii
AAGGATTCGCGAAAACATGTCCTAGTTTTTATGCTGACGAACAAATTGCTTGACCTCTAAATTAGCAAGCTGCTGTTGGTTATGATTCACGATTAAGTCCAGAATGTCCAACAGAACAAATAACTTCATTCGGTTAATGATGTAATTTGTAATAACTCTGACGGGCGTCGATTCTTATCCTAAGGCTGATTGCAAATTTTGATGTCTACCGTCTTGTTGTGCATTCGTTTGTAGCCACTGAAACACACATACTGTGGTGTAGTGTGGTTTTACGCATCAAAATAATTTGACTGTGTATATTTCTGATACATCACCCATTTTCGTGTTTACAGACAACAGCGCATTATTGTTAATGAACAAATGATGTCTGACAATTCCGAATTTAACGGTTAATAGTTGTATAGCATGTGTAGAAATTGATGTGTAAATGTTTCCATCAAGTATGGGCTTTCAAGCTCCAATGCTTGTTAAATATCTTTCGTGTTTTGGTGTTCTACACGTAAAGTCATAATAATTTTTGGTGGTTTTCTGAATTTTTCTCAAATGTCTTTTACATTCATGATTATTCTCCCCGAAGTTTCATATTAATTCAGGTGCCCCTTTCATATAGATCTTGGTGGAACTGTATGAAATAACTTTTGTCTGGATGTTCATCATTAAGTCTCCTTCTAAGAAAGATCCTTTAGCAATCTATGTGTGCTCTTCAAATTGTGAAGCAGGTTGTCACAACAGTTTGCAGCACCGTTTAGATTTGTTTCTAGATCGTCTGATGACTAGCACTATCAGATGAAACGATCAGATCAATATTAGAATTAACAACGATATTTATCCAAAACAATGTGATAACCAGACAAAAATAGGTTATCTTTCTTCCAATAACCTTTGAGTTGTTTCAAGAATAGAGGCAACTAGATTTTAAATTCACTTCTCGCACAAATTCATCTTTGTATAACCCATCTCTGAATTGTAGTCGTGAGCCGTATTTCATATTGATGTATAGTTTGTGGGTTATGTAACTTTTTTCACATGTCGCCTCACTGTATTTTACGTTAGGTTTACTGGATCTGTTAACATAGAGTAGACGATACTGTCAGTTCTGAGGTAGACGCAGGCCACTCACACCTGAAGAAAAATCAATACTTCCGAAAGTTCGTTGACATTCCCAGATTTTGTGGATTGTCGATGGTATATTTCAAAATTACTCGGATTTACTCCGACATTATTCAATAGTGAGAACAAGTTTATCATCTTGTACACCGGTTATTGCGTTGAACATGTTTGACAACGTACTCAGCTCCGAAATTTTTGGTTGAGGTTCACTTTCCAAACACCTGATGAAAGTCTATTTGAGGCTCTCAAAATTGCTTACAAGTTCTATTGCATCTCCTGATTACACACTGTTGTCAGTAGACAGCATGATCGCATTCTTGTAAAAATTTCACTAGGTTTGCTCTCATGACAGTATTTCACCTTGTTAGTATGGGCAAGATTAGAAAGTGACATTCGTGATACGATAGATCCGTTCAAGATAACTTCCGGCAACAATTTGTGCAATGAGAATTAATAGTCCACTGATATGGATGGATATGCTGTACTTAAATTTGATCTCCGCAGATGCACTAATCCTCTTGCCATAAACAATACGCATGAGACTGATGCTCGACTATATAGGAGCTTCTGACCACAACGCGAAAATTGACCGTTCCAAACTTATCTAAACCATCTGTAACTGGTAGGCCATGATAATTTCAATTCGACACTGAACACCAATAATTATTTTATTTATAACACCGCGTGAACCTACGGCCTCAGTCATTGCATCAACTAGAAACTTGACGTGGATTTTGTTGATTCCGCCAACCCCTCTTGAAGATATTGCTCTTTAACCGCACGCATGATGAAGCGTCCATAGGTTGCAAAAATCTTTCGTTGTACGTCGGAAATAATTAATGTACAAAATCAACCAAATGATCCAACAGGAAATAACTTTGTCAATACACTAATGCAAACAAGGGTAATCTTTATGTCGGTATAACTATGTTTGTGCGCTAATTGTATTCAGACACTATAACACATTTCTGTGCTAGCTTAATTAAATCGAAGTATTCAAACTGTATAAGAGGTCTTAGCTGCGCTGCTGTGGAGTTGAGTTAGCTTGCAGTAACTTTGGCTTCTATCAAGATGATTGGACAATCTAATCATTACTCACAAGCAAATGTGGTTCAGTTTGTCTATACACTGATTCGATTGTCCTTGACGTCAGGTCATTGGTGTGGTGGCTAACACGGTTTCCTCATGAAGTTTTGACTAGAATTCAAGTCCTGGCCACTGCACGTATATGCACTTCTGAGGAACAATAACAAAATCAAAAAGCTAATCAATGGTCTCTTACCGGAAGAGGATAACTAGAAAATCTATTCAGATGTGAAGACCTCAATCGGTTACGGAGGATGTTCAATGTACACTTAGCCAAATCCCAGACTACTTGTGAGTGACGGCTATGAGAGTCCAGATATGTGGAAATTCAATGTTAGTACGAATGGATAATGTTTTTTAGTAGTGATGCTCCCCAGCTCATTCATAAGTTGCAAAAGCTGTATTATTTCGCACACATGTACACTGTTATCTGTCTCCACATATTCGAGTGCCTAACTGAATGAATACAAATGAAATGTTGTTTCGACGGACGGAAAGGTCCGTCAAAAAGGACGGTGCAATTCAAAGGAGGGTTTCTAACAACGTGAGTACGCATACCTGATGGGTGGTCACGATCGCACAATCGGTCTGATGGTTCAAACAAATTATGACTAACCAACACATCATCATTTACGTTACCGTAGATTCCAGCTCACCTGATATCTTGAGGTAGACTAAAAGTATGTGGTTCTCCCACAAGTGCTTTTAGCAACTGCACCGTTCAGCGGACCCTAAGGTATCTGACGCATACAACAAAAGTAACTCATAATTGCCTATTTACCATCAAGCTTTAGTATCCGTCGTTTATACAATTGGATGTAAGACAGGGGTACGCAATTCTGACGTATGGCACTGTCCACAAAATCGATCTTTTGCCTCCAACAAATTTTGACTAACGGAGTGCTCCTTATAATAGTAGTTGAAACAGGCACGATACAAAACTGAGTACATTTTCTGGTTGTCTGTAACTGATGAATTCGATTAAGAATCGAACTAGTCGTAATCTGGATGTTGGCCTCATAAGCAATCATATGACAACGCTATTAACTGCGGATTACTGCAACTTGTTCAGATGACCATACCTTAAGATGAGTTTGTACGTCCAAGCTCACAAAACGTCAACGTCAATTCTCTTAAGGATGCATTTCAGAAGAATTGACACGAATCCAGCTGTTTCTCACAAAATGTAACAATCCTTAATGTAAGCATTTTAACACCAGTTGGATTAGTTAGACACATGTAACCCATGATTGAAGACATCACGGTCGCAACTTACAGTCAATGGCAGTTCGTATATTTACAGTCAAAGTCACAGTTGGAAACAGATAACATGAGTGCATATGTCTACGTTCACGCTAGGAGGGTGTGTATCAATAATGCTCTTCAGCTGGCTGAACATTTTCATCAAAAAATAATTACGATTCCTAAATAAAAGTTGGATAACTTAACGAATAATGATAATGCTATTCATAGCTCTGATTGATGATTTACCTAAATGGCTGTTTGCAAAACTTAGAACTTGGGCTGCAAACGTTTCATCACCAAACACGATAACATTATCAGTACGTAAATGTTTGAGCAGTTGTTTGAGATCAAACATTTAGGTAATAACGATGTCAGCCGGTTTGACGATGAGCCATTTGTAATCTAAATATCAATCTCGGCGGGCATCCGAATACTTCAAAACAAATGAGTAGTAGATAATTATCAGACTAGTGAATGGTAAAGATAAAAACAGTCCTGGTCAAGGCAAACATCTTTAACGTCCGTATGTGGTGTGCACCAAATATAACACTTGTAACTTATTAAGCATAAACCTTCACTTAACAAATGGGTTTTGTCTGTTGTTTCCCATTTGAAATATACCAGAGGTCAACTGATTCTTTTCTTCCGGCCCCATACATCGATGACTCTCCGGTCCCAACAACCATTGAAAACCAAAAACAGGATGTAAGTTGAAAATTCTATATCGCATGGTTATTTTGATACATTTTTTCCGAGACCAACCGTTATATTTCCATGGGTGACCTTATTAAGTGGAGACAGGATAACGGTTACCAGACCCTATTTTTAGATGCGGAATACTTAACTTAGTTCGCACCAGCAATTTTATATATATTAGTCAAGACTTACAGCAAATCTGCCAACCAAACGAACGGCCCAACCAACGAGTGCACTATTGAATAGGTCGCACAAGGACGAAATATGAACCAGGTGTTCCTAAGTCAAACGGACGTGTTGACATTCCTTGGTGCGTGATGTTATCCACCGATTAAAAACAGGGAGATTTTTATCAGTATAACCATTTACATCGTTCACAATCAAACAAAACTTTTCGCCAGCTTACTTCGAACAGTAGCCCGAAGCTCAAGTTTGGTTTTCGTTGGAGTGAGCTAGTAATGTATTGCCTTGTCTCAGCTGACTGTCGGACTGCTAATTTTTGTCAATAGATTGCAAAACGTTTTTCATTGTAATTGAGCTAGACAAGTTGAAAGTGTCAAACTTTCTAATCGCTCAACAATCATCAGAATTACAAGCTGTTACAGTGAGGTTGTTCACTTCGACTTGAATGGGAAATTCATATCGCACAGTGATTAAGCGGAGTTAACACGATCATTATGGCAATTCCTCCTGAGAATATAGGTCATTCTACACTTGATGTCAAAATGAATGAACATGAAATATAAAGTGGTATAACTAAATCGTGTCCAGCCCAAGGACTCCTCATGATTAGTCAGTTGGCTTACCAATGGAATTTCAGTTGCTAACTTACACCGTAAATAGACTCTGTTCTTCCATTTTACAGAGGGTTCTTATGCGAATCTATTCGATAAAAGCCTAATCAAATAGTGGAATGTTCAATACTTTGAAGATCTGGAAGCAAAGTAAATAATTTTCGAATTTGATGATCGGGCATCCGTGTTGTGCATTTTGACCCAGTCAGTATCACTGGAAGTTCAGAATAACGTTTAATTGTGCTGCTTATAACTTTCGGTTACATATCCCATGTGGCGGTGACCGACATTCGGAATTCATTAAGACTTTCAGGTGTCCATTACAACATGAGATTGAATGTGAACACTGTCCCCAAATTATCAAGCTTACATGTTTTCACTCGGGGATTTAATGCATTCGAAGTGTGTACCGTTTACAATCGTTCGAAACATGCCAAAGTCTCAATGAGTACAGAAGGATTATTTTGGTTGGAGGTAACCCAAAATTCCACTATCTGGTAATATAAATGATCGAAACTCCACTGCTCATTATCAACGAAACAACAAATCGTTTATGAGGCCCAATCTTGATCCAAAAGTACCCACTAGACTAATCCTTTGATATCAGCTGAAGGCCACTGTTAAATCCATAGCCATTAAAAAATCTAAGTTAGCCTACATAATATCCGTAATCTCGGTATCGGAAAGCTCCGCATTAATTGTATAAACTCTCGTCACAATCGATTCGTGAATTACCGATAACAGAACGGATAAGGACTTTGGCTCGCGAATCGAGGGTTCATAGTCCGATTTTTGGCTGGTCTGTTTCTACCTGAATACTCCAAACAAGGAAAGCTTCGATTTTACAATGGTAGTTCAACGATCAACACCATGAGATAACAAAATTACCGGTGCGAAACTTCATGGCAGCATTCGAGGCAAGTTAGCAATCCAACGTGGATTGTTTCCATTCATACTAACGGGGTTTACACGAGTTACAAACTAATTCAGTCACTTTTAAACTTAAAATGATTCATCATATTAACTTCGCGATTGATCTGAAATTCAACACAAACCATAACTAGAACTTCAAAAGAGACAGCTATTAGGGATAATCTCGCACGTACGACGATTGTTCAAAAGTTTATCGCACCCGTTTTCATCTATAAACTTATACAGTCAGTGGTAAACTCGACGTATATCGATGGTCATAATATCATTCATTGTCTGCGCTCTGTTTTTCAAGCCCCATCACCATTACATACATTCAGCTGAGTTTTACCAAAATGACAGTAACCTGTATACTTCACTGAAACAGGGTTGCGTGTTGTGAACTCGAGAACTTACTACATGCCTACAGCTATAAAAAGGAGACCCTAACGTTCGATACTACTTAGTATATTATGTTACCCGTTCTAACAATTAAACTGAACATAACGATCGGGGCCAGGGCTGTGCATATCAGTTGTAATAATGTAATCCCCCTTGAACAAATTAGTGTGATTTTACTGGTCATCCTCCAAACAGCTTTTCCTAGTAAACATCGGCGAAGTGTCAGACTTCTGTTCCATCTTAGTTCAACTCCATCAGCATCACGTGTGCTAAATAATGGAAACTGCGACCCATGTGTAATTGAAACAATGGTGGCTCGAATACCCATCCGCAAAACTACGAGATCGCGATCACTGAGTTGTGGGAATGTGTGTCGTCTACCATCTCCACTCATCGCACTGACTTTGCTCATAAGCTGAAATCAGTCAGTCATAAGTGATTAGGTTGTCGGTCTGACAAATTTGCTCATGGTACACAATTTAGATTCCCAAGGTATGTGGAGATGATAAGACCGAACTAATGCAACGCATGTGTCTACGACTTTGCTGGTGGTCCCATGATTCAATTGCCTGTGAAATCCTCTTCGGGGTCATGTTGGATGCTTGTAGATTGCATGTAAACCGCGAGTGATTGACTGATTTCAGTCTATTTGAACGTGAAATGGTACGGTTATCGAAAGTTTCGTTCACCTCGTTTAAGCATAGATTCGTATTAATTAAGCACTAGCTGAGTGTGAATCAGACAAAGCACAGATTGCTTCCACAATAGTCAACATGGCCTAAACTGTTGGTTTGTAGCATCGATAAATTAGTACGCTATACCAGACTATCCTGTGGCTCGTGTTTCTGTATGATGGGAGTGGATCATGCATATCTGCATAATACCACGTCATCAATGGTCCCAATGAATACAGCGCGTTCGTCTGCACCCTACTTCATGTGTAACCAAATCACTCTGTCAGCGTGCTGTATTACCACGAAATTATGAGTAGCCTTAAGAAATAGCTCAGCTGGTAGAGCACCTGCCGCGTTTGGGCATGATGTTTCTGTCGCGGGTTCGAATTCAGCCGAAGTCCAGGTTTTTCGCAAATGGATCTCTTCTAAAATATATATGTGCTCGAAAACAATCCTGTCAGGCAAAATGTGATGAGCTGTCAACACTAACGATAGTTCAACTGATTGAATCTGACTGTGAAAGCAGATATAGCTAACTGAGCCAAGTTATTTCCTTGGAATATCTGTCCGTTCGAGAACATTTGCTTTCCTTTACATAAATCTTTGTACGTAACGTAGCGTGGCATACCGTGTTGTCAACAGCGTAATATTGATGATACTTGGCTACTTGTAAGGTCATAAGTAGCTAGCACCGCCAGTCAAAATCGGCATTGTTTACGGGAGCAACAGTATGACCTGACATGTACTTAAAAATATGTATTTGGCTGATCTGGTCTTAAAAAGTCACACTTGTTATTCAGAGAATCCAATTAAAACGAAATATAGTCCAGAATTGATTAATTCCAGGAATACTATTTTTAATAACTTTTGTTTGTTCTGTACAAGCAGAGAACTACATTTGTCAGAATGGAAGTACATGTTTAAACAGATTTGGTAAAGTGCGTTTATTCAGCATACCAGAAAGTGTTACTGATTATTCGAGTGTTTAACTTACTCGGTAGCTATATTGAATTAATGCAAACCGCTGTTGTGTATTAGCAAAATCCACTTGGTTTAGTCATTACCATCA
The DNA here is from genome assembly GCA_014338405.1 of Paragonimus skrjabini miyazakii. Taxonomy (NCBI): domain Eukaryota; kingdom Metazoa; phylum Platyhelminthes; class Trematoda; order Plagiorchiida; family Troglotrematidae; genus Paragonimus; species Paragonimus skrjabini miyazakii. The sequence goes on from JTDE01000350.1 coordinate 207,527, forward strand.
GCCATAAGTGTGTCTCTCATTCTTACCCGCTTCACGTGTGTAACTCCGCTACTCTTTTCGAGCACATTTGTTCAAATTTACTACAGAGATGTATACCTGAGTGGTAATTTCATACAGACTGTTGTGAAACATTTTCCAGAATTTCTTAAGTGGTTGATGTTCGAGAAATTTGACTGAAAAGATGTAATTGACAAGGGCAGCTCGCTCATTTCTTATCAATTAGTACACCAGAAATGGTCAGATTAATCGGCATAAAAAACACCAAAGAAAATTTATGTTTCTTGTGGTCTTCTATTACTGGAATCAAACTGTCATATAGACAATACCTCTTATAATCCCATAATAAACAAACCCTTAACTAAACCGTACGGCAATCTTGCCAGACTACACTAATCGTCTTCAGTCATTGGCTAGTAAGTGGTTCGTTAGATTCTGTAAACTTGTTTGCAATCGTGTTACCAGCTGAAATCGGATATTGACTTAAAACATAAACCTAGTCTGAATTTGATTCACTCATCTGACTCAAAAAAATTGTCGCAGGTTTATGACGGGACACAATTTCACAGATTGGTAAGTATCCTGCTGAATTATTGCCCAAAAAATTATCCCTGGGACTTGTGAATCACACTTTTCGGTAAGCAAAGCTTCCAGGTGTGATTGAAGATGGTACAATTGCATTGACTCGGCGGTGGCTGGCATCACATCTCTGCAAAATTCACGCCTCTTTCTCCCGTTTGTATTGTAAGAATGATTCAACCGAGAGAAAACGGTGAAACTCTCCTTCGACTTGACATTGTGGCTGGCGGTATCCACATCGTCTAGGATACTGTTTCGTTAGTCATGTACTTAAACAATGATTATTTGGTTTGAACAGATTTAGTGTACCCCAACGTACGTGAATCAGGCCGTTGACCCACAGAAAAGTTTTTTTAGTATAACATTAACAATCTTGCTTTTTTCTCTTCATTCCAAACCTGTTCCATTTGATGATCGTTGTCCTCCTCGGTTATTTTATTCTGGTGACGTAATCGTTAACAAGTGCACCATTTTGCAATCGTCAACACCGTTATCCTTATGGAATGCACCCTAAGAGTCGGTACTTTTTGAGCAAAAACATTCAAATATAGCCAACTTATTCTGCGAATAGCGGTCATCTAGTTCTACTAGTTTGGAGTGTTTAACATACGATGTGCAAGCTTCATGTACTTATTCCACGCTTAGACTATTCCTCGGTTGTTATCAACACCAATCTATTGGTTTCGACTCGAGAGGACTGTTTGAATGAATTTCCCACTAATTCATCTGGTTTGCTCATGTCAACTCTTACACTAATATAGTTGTGCCAAGATGCTGGATATCTACCAGTTGAAGGCCAATCTTTGTTATTCACCCGAGTAAGTAAACCGGTTAATTATCGTACATACTCTAGCTGATAGCCTCGACATAACTAAAGATTTAGACCGTTTCGGAAATGCAAGGTTTTCAGGCTTTTCATTAAATTTAACGTCTTGTACGATAGGCGGAAGCTTTCGAGGTCATCAGTTGAGATCCAAGGAAAAGGATACACAAGTGTGTAGTCACCTTCCATGAAATGTAATTAGTTACAAGCTTACTTGAAGTCAGGTTGTGAACAATACTGATTACAGATACCACGCGAAGAGCAAGCAGGTACATAAAATCATCTCTGTGTAGCACTTTAATCATGGCATCGAACACATACCACTGGGAGTTTATACACGACACTGTCGTTACACTCTCGATTTGCAGTCAAGAATTAATGACAGATTATTTAGCGCATATCTACACGAATTATTGTTCCGGTCATTAAGCACGAATGACGTCGAATATCTTCTGGTTTGAGGCCTGCTCGAATGTGTTTAACTATACCGTGGTTCTCTGCTTAAGTGTTCTCCTTTGGGAGGGTCGTGGATATACAGTTCAAACATCGGAAAGCTAAGTAGCACTAACCCAGTACTTAACGTATCAAGGACATTTGAAACAAAACCCAGTTCATGTCACAGTGGTTTCAGTGTTTTGGATAGTCCTGCAGTTGAACATCTCCCTCTAAGAACAAACAAAAGCATTGTATCTGCTTGTAGTGCACACACATTATTCACTTCAGTGGTCACGATTAGGTCTGCGGAAAAATTGAAAATTTTCCCCGATTAACACATACACAAAATTTCTCCAGGGTTATGGGTTTCTTGCCCATTGTTTCAATCTAGTCCTACACAGCTGTCAGAAATTTCCTATAATATGTCTCTGTGTTTGCCGTTGGCTATTCAAACAGACCAAACCACTGGTTACCATTTCTTACAAACCATCCACCACGGTTTATTCCGCTGCCATTATGGCAACATAGAGTGACAATCAATGTTCGTTTGCCCTCAAAGTCATCTGAGCCCACGGCAAAACTTTCACAGATCTTAGAGTAAGTGACTTCGGAACCGACCGAAGAATTACAGTTTCATGTGGAATGCATCACAAATCAACCCGGACACTCACACAACATGAAGTTGTATGGGTGTGAAATTACTCAGCCGCCACTCATAACTTCAGTTCTGAATTTGCCACGAGTACATTCTATTTCAATTTGATTAACGAATTTTTCATGAATTTTCTCATAGTTACTTGACCCCCTTCATACTTAGTTTTTTACACTCCTGCACAGAATTTTCAGAAGTCTCGAATTGAACTTGAAAATGACAAAAGAATTTCGCTGAAACGAGAAAGTTTCAGGCTCCATTCGACAAAACACCGAAGAATAGATGATGACGCAATTCGGGGAGAGTTCAATTCGTCTAGTGAGATGGTTAATTCAAAACTTTCGCCAGAATGCACATCACGCCCTCCTGTGAATGAAGTGACAGTAAGCAGGTTTTTCATATTTTCGTGGTGGAAGTAATTTTAGAAGAACGCAACTACAGTTTCATATATTTCAATCTCCTCATTCCATAAACTAAATGCGACCACATGAAGTGCCATATAAATGGCGCCCATCTTATTTTTATAAATTTTTGAATTGAGGTTCTAGTCCGTTTTTATAAAGACGTTTCAAAGTCCTTGACAAGCTTTACACAGTTAGTACACCAGCCAGCTAAGCTAAGTTGGATGCAATACCGCAGAACATTTAGTTGACATGATATAAATGTATACGACGAAGACAAAAAATGCTTATGCTACCATGTCTCCATATTACTAGGAGATTAGCATTGTGTTACATGTTACACGAATGTAAAAAATCGTTTTCAGGCTTGAAGAAAAAACTAGATGAAGGAAAGAATACTGTCTGTAACAGGCCAGCATATAACACTGAATCAGGTTCCATATGCCCACGAATATCTTCATAAAAGTAACCCCAGGGAGACAAAAAGAATCAAGCAGACATTTATAGAAGTGTACATCTGGCTATTGTTTTAACTACGTTAGTAAGATGACCGTGATAGTTGCAGATAAGTGTACATGTCGATCGAGAACAGTTTTGAACATCTCAGCTCAGTCATTCCTGATCATTTGGTTAAACAGTGCTTCCTGCCTTGTGCTGAACCTAACCCGGATGATCTACCTACTTAGTTAAAAACCAGGTTTAAAATGGGACCATCCAACTCTTAGTTCCTAGCTAAAAGTCTGCTAGTTTGCTACCAGGTGTGTACGGCATTCAGTAGCTTAGAGTTAAGCTATTTCTCAGCCGTATGCTGTTCACTTGCACTTGACCAATCTTATAGGAAAACAATTGGTTTTCAGGCTTATGAATCTTTTAAAAGCTCGCCTTTGGGTGCATTTAAAAATTGTTTTTAGTTGCACATGACAGGCTTGAATGATAGTTTTCGCGTATAAGTGTGCAGTGGAGGTTCTATATAGAGGTATATGAAGAAGTCGTCTATATAGTCCAGGTAACAGATGCAGTACGTCTATTTACTATGGTTGCATGATTTGTTGACGAATGTTAACCGTTTGATCACTAGGTTCATAAGTATTTTTCTCAATGGTATTAAGCCGGTTAACAGTGCATTCAAAGGTGATGGCACATGTGCATTGCTTCACATCTGATGAAGTTAACTTGTAAGTAACTATCTACGATCCACTGATTAGACAACTGTAGATCCTTTTAAAATTTACTAAATTTCTGGGAAACCTGCACAATTCACATTTTTGGGTCGTCGGACTGATGTATCGTTGGTGTGGTGACAGTGTCCAATAACTTAAGAGCCAGTAGAGGAAATGACTAGAGAACCCAATGTGGACTTTTGGGAACTCCCCCTCGTGAGAGGAAAATGTACTGGCGATTGCTGGTTGAATTCGACGCTGAATCTACCCTTGATTGTATAACCTTACTCGTACATAGGTCATAATCTCAAAGGTTTCTTGCCGGAGTAAAGTAACAGGCTGTACCGAAAACTTCTCAGAATTCTCAGCAAAAGACTTCAGTGAAGAGGCTCACTTCTTCAACGATCTCGACGCAAAACTCACAAGCACTTAGTAATCTTTGAACATATAAGCAATTTAAGCAAACCTCATGTTGCGCTTTAACTGAGCAGACCAAGTTCAACCTTTTATGTTC
>JTDE01000350.1:232601-250199 GCA_014338405.1 Paragonimus skrjabini miyazakii
AAATGTATATCCGAAAAGCCTAATTGGATATTCACTTCGGTTTTCAGCGAAAATTGCAGATTTCGGTGCGCGGAGTTGGACTTACGTTATTACGTGGTATACAAAAAATGTTCTCGACGTACCTCTTATAAAAATTGTATTAACCCGCCGCTGAACTCATGAAAATGTCCGCAAACAGTGATCTTAACAGAAATCCCATTGGGATACCGTCCTTTTATCGATAAATTCCTTCGTTGGACTTAAACTGTACATTGTAATTGCGCAGATAAAGCAGTTGCTTGAGTTCAATCGATGGTACCTGAATATCCAAGTCACTATTTTCAATATGATCAGGTGAACAATCTATAGTCTCTTTAAGCGGAACGTTGATAAATACGGATGCGATGTCGAGGGAAAGCATTGATTACCCAGTTAAATTGCATTCTGAAGTTCCATTCACAAAATCAAACGAGTCACGGAAGCTGTGCATCGAGAGTTTCCGGCCGATAGGATGTAGTATTTGTGATGACCATTTGGCTAGTGAGTGGCAGGGAGAGTTTCACATGTGCAGAATTAATCTGAATGGCACCTCAATTTTGCTAATTTTAGGTAGCCCGTACAGCCTGGTCACAGTGAGGCGATTTCTTTCAAACTTAGGCGAGTCAATAATTTTATTCTGTTTTAAACACCCTAGGGATTTCGATATTGCTCTCTGGATCTGAAGGTTTTTTTTCATTATCCATTTTCTGAAACTCGATCCGATCTTCTAGTATGCTGTACATTTTGTTAATATAATCTGCTTTGTTAAGTAAGGCGATATCAACATATTTATCAAGTTTAGAAATCAAAATGTTTCAGTTTCTTTTCAAGTTTTACATCGCTACGGAATGTGCTATCATGAAAAATTGTTCTGAGGCTGGACTACACCGTAAGTTCTGATAAAAAAATTCACTGGGTTAGACTTCAGTTGCACTGCACCCAGTTCCAAAGTAGGGTTGAGATCAGACAGCTGTGTATACAAGTTACAAATTCAATTGACTAGTTTTATACTGTGAACACCAAAATTTAGGGCCTAGCGATAATACCACGAGTAATTATTTCTCCAGATTCAAAGCGGAAAAATTGGGGATCTACCGTTCCGGATTACTCGAGAACGTCGGGGAAGTCTTTGTTGGATATTTCAACCTGTTTAATTACAATCCTCGCTGAATAAGCTTCAAGATCAGATCGTTCCTCAGGCATCAATCGATCGAAAACGAATAGTGCCTTCGCGAGGTTAATTTTTAACTCATCCAGTCAACTGCGCGTGGTATCCTGTTCATGAAATGCTCGACTTTACAATCAGGCGATAGTTATTGTGATCCTATTTCTCCGTAGAATACTCCAGTAGAAATTTGAGTATTCACAAATGTCCATGCATTTGTCAAGAAACTGAATAGTAGTTTACGTTTCAACCAGTCTTGTGCTAAACCTAATGTACTTATTAAGTCCCCGCAGCGCAGTAGGGTCATTGGCCCGTTTTAATCGCGTGAGAATTCCTAGGGTAGTTATGAAAAATATTGTTTACCCTGTAGCCTATGTAGACTGGTAATGAATGACTAAAAACGAACTTGTTCGTTTTGTAGTATTTTTCATGGCTACGCTGGGAATTTCACACGATTTAAACAAGCCAAAAGCTCTGTTTTTATGACCTTCGCGTTTTTCGAAATTATGTACAACAAGGTCTTGAATGTTTCCTAAGTATTAGATTTTGCGAAACTTGTAAATATTTTTGCCAATTCAGTTTTTTATACGTGCTGTTGTTCACAAAGTATGGTGATGCTCAAACATACAGATGTGCCCTATTTTGACTCTGCTATTTGAAAATCAGTTGGATTCAGGCCAACTTTGACTTGTTCTCCAGCCATTGCTGGTCACTGGCTACTAGCTGAGTTAAACTGAACTCCATTGGAACACCGGCTCAAAAATTCATATGGTCCATTATATAATCACTTTCCGGAAATAAAACGCCACAGATTTCAAGGTTCATCCACGTTGCACCTTACCATTGACCTAGGTCGTTGTCTCATTCTAGTTTTGCACTTCAGTCCACGTTCTGCGATAAAAAAACATTTTCGGCCACTACGTCATCGACCTCGCATTTGTTTGCGAGTGCTTCTTAAGTTGCATAAACACGCTGTAAACTATTGAGTTATAACATGATCACCTGAATATGTGGATTGTAGGTGATGTCATCAAAAACAGCAATGCTGATAGGTGAATCCACTTCTGTTATTCTTTCTAGCCGCATAACGTGCATGTGACTTCAGTATATTGAATGCTTGAAGTTGTGAACCAAACCTAAAAAACTGCTTAATATTTTCTCTTAATTTAGATGAAACGAGGTAGAGTCAATGTCGCAGTGATTCCCCTTCAAACAGAGAGTTGTGACCGTAACTGAAAATTTGCAGGACTATTACTGACCTGAGCTACCAGGAAATCTCGCTGAGCGACGTTCTTGCAACAATGCGACGAACCACGTTCATTTCTTATCCAGCCTTCGATGAAAACGCTTCAGAAAATCGCTACTTGAGCGAATTGTTTTCCTAACACGTTGTTCGCTAGGTAGTCCATAATCTGTTCGTTCGAAGAATCCTCACCAGGTTTGTCTACATACTTTTATCCTCAACAGTGGGCAAAGTCGCGAAGCAGATTGTACCGAAATTAGAGATAAAATTACGTATTGAGGGGTACTGTGAATAGACCTTTCATCTATACGAGTAATTGGGACAAGGGAGTTCTTCTACCAACTACCTGTCCTGTACACCATCTTTCTTGCCTTAAAGGTTATACAGGGTAAACCTCACTTTTCGGTCGCATTTGTTGCCTAGTTGTGTTCGCTTTAACCTAATCACATGATTAGGTCGGTCCAGTTTTGTTGTATATCAAAATACTACTGAAAACCGTTTCATCTTCAAACTGTTCTAAACTATTGTGAGTCACGTGAAGTAACGTGTTCTATAAACGCCAAATCAAGTAGTCTAAAAGTGCATTCATGCAGTCTGTGATAGGTTAACTTTACCTGTCTGCTACCCGAATAGGAAATAGACAACAAACAAGCTTACGTGTAAGAGTTGAACACAAACGTATTGAAAGGTAACTAAAACAAAAATATTTCTTTTCTTTTTTGATGATTATCTGCTAACAGTGAAGAAAGTAATCGAGTGTACGGAACACTAATCTGTTTGGTCACCAAACTGCTCCTCATCCTTAACGAATTCACTTTAGAAACGCAGGTTTCTGTAACATTCGGAAAGGTGGAGTGACAGGAACAATGGAGAAATTTCACTTAGCTTTTGTCCGGAACTGTTGTGAAGTAAACATTTACTTGAACGTCAGCGTATGTTGAGGCGTGAAACAGGGTAGGCAATTCGGCAGTCGCTTGATAGACAAGATCTCTAGGTATCATTTACGAAGGATTATTAGCCGCAACAGGTCTTTAAGGGTAAAGTTTAGATAATATGTTGCACACGTCCTCGGGCCCCATCGTAAATGCAGTTTTGGCCAGTAACTACAGATTGTCTCATAAACTGATGATCGCGCTATCTGTAAGTGCGCACTTCATCATTAGTCCCTGCCGTGTGGAAGTCGCTGACTTAGTGTTCACGTTTACTTGTTAAAATCAGTCATATCATGAGCATCAAAATAAAAAGAACCAGCGATGTATTATGACTTGACGTAACACAAAATGATTCCACTTTGACTGAGCTTGCGTGATCATTGGCCATTAGTGTGATAACGACTGATGAAAAGTGGTCATGGGGGTTTGGATACATAACACGAGCTGAACGGACGATCAGATCAGCTCACTGGGATGACTTACCCCTGAAAGACATGAAAGCGCAATCAGATACAGATCTTCTGTCTACAATCTTATGCAGGTTATGCGTAAGACTGTGAAAGAGTTACCCTCACTTTCTAGCATGATGTTGAGGCCGTCTGTCATTATGTTCTTCTACTGAAGCAGGTTAAACTGAACTGTTGTTTAATTTGGTTTTAAAACGCAGCTTCAATCCATCTGTCTTTTATCAGAGAGGAACGTCGTTCAGTCTTTGATTTTACGGAGCTCACGTCACGCGATGGGGCCCAGTTGATTGGTTGGCTCTAAAATCAAATGTTTATATGACAAATGATTTGGTTTTTTATTTGGTTAGTTTTTCAACTTGCTTAATGTTGAATGTGTACATTAAACAACGAATGAGAAGTCAGATTCGGAATTTCTAAATGTGGTGGTTGACTTGACGTTTGGTGTTTGGTATTGCGTTGTACTGGTGTCCTTTAACGTAGATCCAACTTGTTATAAAAATTGTTTTCGCTTAAATTCTTTTGGAGGAATCTAAACCGGAAAACTGACTAATGGTACAGTCGGTTTAGAACACGATTTGGCAGACGGTTATTGACTTGCAAAGTAGCAGTCGATCGATCGATGTCTGTAGGCCCTGTTGTACTTATAGCCGCTGATCAAGAAACTGTAGAGCAGCGTCTACACTGTTCGATAGCTTGTTGCTGTGGCACTCGCTCGGCTATCATGCAGGTTGACGGAAGCTGGTAGATAGTTTCCAGTCAAACTGTGCGAACAAAATATTTCGCTGCTAATTCTTATACTTTAATGGAGAGTGAAGGAAAATAACCAGATAATAGTTGAACTGCAATCAGATGTTCTGATAAGTGCATTCAACAAGTTAACACCCTTATTCGGAACTAAGTCAATTAAAGACATCTGAACTGCTTTCGCATAATGTCCAGAGTCACGATTAAGGTGGAAAACGCAGTGAGCTTGGGTGGGCGCAAATTAATCAGTATGATCATGATGGTTTCAGTCTGATCCGAAATCCATCTTTTTACATCTAAGCAAGCATTGTTGGTGTCGACTAGATGCTTGTAGCCATGTGTATATATGCATCCAACTGGCTGCTTTGGAAAAGTGCCTTAACGAAGTCACATGATATTGGAGACTACTCAAAAAAGCTAAACGAACCTGTACTGATAGAAATATAGAGATGTAATCTCATTATCGCCTTACTGGCTGATCAGTTTTGAAGCTTACACATTAGACAATTTTTGCTTACCAAAAAGTTGAGTGTGAGCTTTTAAGAATCAACTTCTGTTTGCGCATCCTAATTGCGGTATGTTAGTTCGCCTTCACCTCTACAACCATTCGTCTTCATATCTGATAGTCAGTAGACGCTCAAGTCTGTTCCTTTTTCAGACTCAGACGGCTAGAGCACGTTATCAACATGGGATCAGCAGCACTAATCAAAGAAAATGTCCAAATTGAGTGATGAAATCATTTTTCAGAATTTTTCCAGTATGTCTCCAGCTTTTTCGTACACAGTAAATTGCATAACTGTTATCTTTGGTCGTTAAATATCCTTATCCTGGAAGCAGCTCGCAGGTAGCAGGTATTCCATACGTCTTTCTCACAAATATAACCCACTGCGTTAACGTTGTTGCAACAACTTCCGATGTTACACTTAAAGTACGCATGTGCTTGGGCATCCGGGTCACTCAATAATATATTTCACGTACAAAATCCCACATACAGACTCCCTATGCATTGATATTAAGGGGTTCACTGGTTAACTCCATTTTCAATCTTGATTCCAGTAAACTAACAGCAAAAAATCTATTTATTGATTTTTAACAGTTTCGGTATATTTTTCCACATAACCATTAACAATCTTCTGGCAACACAGTGAAGACGATGAAATATCAAGTTACTAACTACGATATCAACACGACATCTTTTTTTCCGATGCCATTAAAACCTGGGGCACTTTTGTACACTTGCACTTGAACGTAAACACTTCAAGCTCTTTTTTGAATGAGACTACCTCCGTTGCTCTTAGTCTGACTCAGCCAGCACTTTTAAGAGGTCAAAATGATTGCTTCAACTTTCAAACATAATGTCAAGGATTTCAATAAACACTTCAAACTCCGGTAGTGGTCATTGTAAAGTTCAAGATAGTTTTCATGATAGACACGTCAACTAAGAGCCTCCAAGCATTGTACAGAGACTATACCCTTTGGTTGCATTCTTCTTAATACTCACACTGATCAGGTTCGTAGCCTTCAGCAATTTATGATTCAATAGATAAAACCGTTTAGGTAACATGTAAAAGGAACAACACAATAGCATCCTTCCCACACGTCGGGTAGAATGAACTGACTCCGTCAGGAGGTCGTCCACAAACATAATGCCCCAAAGAGGACCATGCAACACACAACAGTGTTGTCTACCCTGGCCCACTGAAGTAACCATTATGCAGAAGCACTATTATTTTGTATCTTGTAATGTGGGTTAAAAGTTATATGAGTATCATGAAGATATTTATCTCTCAAGTGGATACTGACAAGTCATGACAGGCATGATGGATGTTCATGGTCAGTCGAGTGTAGTGATTGCCATAGTGAGCGTCGTTGCTAGTTAATGACAGAAATGTTATTTTAAAGGTAGTCCAAACAGTTTTTGGTTGTTTTAAAAAGTAAACGTGTTCGCAAGAAGATTGCATTTAGATGATTTTGCCCATCTTTATCAAGGTTAACAATTAGACAGAAAGCGTCATTCAAGAAGTCAAGAATACCTATGAAGATAGCATTGAATAAACAAGTTCGTTGCGATCTTAAATATAAAAATTTACATGAATTTTTTCTAGTTCTCAGCTGCCAGGAGCGGTTGATTAAACAGACAGTCAACGAAATTCAGTTAGTCCGCGTCACTACAATGACAGCAGCACGCGGAGTATGGCAACATGAATCACGTGATTTCACCCTACATACGAGTAATCAGGAATGAATGGCATTTCTTGATTGCTTTGACAAACTTCATGAATAGTTGAATAAAAGTTTCATATATTCGTTGATTGAACGACTTCGCTTTCGGCAATAAAAATAATTATGTGGATTCATGCCTTGAGATAAAATTATGAAATAGCTGCATTTTCCTTTGCTGGATGGCAAAAACCTAAAGAAAGATGAATTCAGCCTCAGACATGTTAAAAAGTCATGGTACTTCTAACACCGTCCCCAGCTTAAACTGAGTAAGGCGGGCGAAAAAATCATTACATTCGAATATACTGTTTACTATCTTAGCCTAGATACATTTCGACGAGTAGATCTGACTACTGGCTTAATTGGCGTTTTGTTACCGTATTGTAAGTCGTTGCCCTCATGATAGAGGCTACCAGGCTGACTGACTCATTCACGCTGAATAAATCTAGTGTCACTACAAAACAAGGTCGTTTTTAAGGGAACTTTTGATTTTGAAAGTTTGATTCAATCTGATAACAGTTTATAATCCACATGATTCTATTTAAAAAACAAGGAGGGTTAACCAGACTACTAGTCAGACAAAATGGAAACTTTTCCTCATCTTCTTTATCAGTGATGATGTCTGACATTTTGTGAGCATTAGCACCGAACTTCAAATGTCCACTTTATTTAATCCAGGCGTTCAGATTGACAAAATGCAGTAAACAACACGGATGAACGAAGCACATTAGGGATAGATTCACGTCAGAATGATTAGCTCAGAACACTGCTGAAACTGATCTCAGATTGGCAGTTCCATTGTACCTTTTGCCTTAGTGGACGCAGACTATCGATCATAGTTGCTTAGGCTCATCCTATGTTAACAGTAAACCTGTCTATAGTTCAACCATAAGCGTCATACCGAATTATGTAATGTCAAACGGAAAACAACCTAAACTAGGTAGTTTTGAACATGACATTAATACAGGGTATATTATTTGTATCACAAATCAAAGAGAACATTAGTGTCAGGTGATTTGTAACGAATTTATGAGTGCGAATTTTATTTCCACCGTAAATTGTAGTTCGATTAATAGTCAACCATAAATATGCACCTCAAAACCTTAGAGAAGAGGAGGTGTCTTCTTGCATTTACAACTGTCTACCTCCACCCTTTCAAACTCGCAAGCAAAATTTGTGCTGTACATAATCAGTGTTTACTTCATAACAGCGCTGTACTGTCTGTTAACCAGATTCAGGGTAATCTCAATAGTATCACTATTCTCCCGCTTTTTCAATCTTTAGGTTATAAACGTCTTAAACCTCAAACCTCCATTACCAAAAGCACGCGACAGACGAGTTCGCTCGGTCCTAGAACGTCCGACTGGTGAAAACTCGAAATCCAATGATCCAAAACATCCTGTCCAGCACCGCACTGACAGCCCACCCGGAGGAACAGGAAATATCACAAGAACGTTGACTCTACCCGGTCGAGCCCGACGTAGACCGTCAAACAGGATATCAGACATACAACGCCCTTGCAGGCAGCTGGATCAGCGAACTTCCGTAGATAACGTCGATCTAAGTCCGCGGGAACAACCAGAAACTCGTGGCAATCGACTGGTTCCAGTCGACGAAGATTACAACTCAGCGTGTCCTGCAAATCCGCCGACTGGGACTCATCGAAAGATCCACACGCTACAACAACGTCTAGAAATGGATTCGTTGCGGAGTCAAAACCCCACCGTTAAACCAAGGCGTAAGCTGTTCAAAAGCGAACAGAAAAAACACATCAATTCACCTGCTCCATCTTCTTCATCGAACAGACCAAATATCTGTTGCTGCAGTTGAATAAACCAGACAAAAGCAAAACGGTTTTTAAGTAACGTCACCTAAGAACTGCCATAGTTAACATACATACACATTTTCCCAGCCCGCTAGAAATAATTTAAATTCCCTCTCTTTGTTTGGAGCAATCGATCGGTGCAAAGTTCTTGACAGTTTATTATTACCAGCAAACAAGAAATCTGATGTACAGATGAAAAGAATGAATCCTTGTTTATACCAAATGGATTTCTAGGTTCACTTTGGCAAGTCACACGTGAGAAAACGGGCATCTGTGTTTAGCATCCGAAATCATAACTTCTTCCTCCTCACCTAATAATGCCGAAAGTTTCTGTCTACCGGTCAATAAAAACCTAAATGGACAGTAAAGTTCGTGAAACACAGTTATTTATTGCAATTATTGAATAGGTTGCTTTTTCAGAAATAAATATGACCCATACTAGATGGTTCCATTGAGTAAACTTGAGAAATATGTTAACTAGCAGTGGAACATTCCTCGTGACAGTTGCTGTTCCTTCAAAAAAGTGTTAGGGATAGCAAACTATGTGCTTAAGCAACAAACGACTGGATTGGTTATTCGACAACTATGGTGGTTGATTTTAAAATCCTTGTATTAAGCCTGCATTTGATTGGAATGTAGCCATCACGTAACCTCGTTTCATTTGCTTAACAGAACTCTTCAATGCTGACTTTGTATCCACCAGCCATTCCGATATCCGTTTGCCTTGATGTCCTGCACGAAATCAATCGCATTATAACTGACACTCATTCGTGACACGCCTGTCACTCTGTCCACTCAGAACAGCCAAGTGCAGCAATTGTACGTTACTGACTCAGTCAAGCGGTCTTCGTTGCCCATGGCAACATTGTCATCAGTTTGCAATTAGCAACATGCTTTGTATTTCCATAAACTACAAGTAGGCAGTTCGATGAAGTTGGGCCGGTTTAAACTGTGACTGTCCTCCGCCCCATTCCCTTATCCCGTTCTACATGTGCCAACTATTGTTAACAGTCACTGAAGACCTTCGATTGCTTCAGTCCCCTCCAGATTCCCGTACGATTCATAAGAAGTCAATTATGCAAACAGCCGGAAGTTATAACAAATCAATTAGGTCATCAAAAATAAAGGAAATGGTACGGATCAGAGTCTAATGGAGGAGGGTGGGAGTGTAAGTCAGTGCGCTAGTCACACACGGGCCTGTCAAAAGACATGCGGTCCTCGATGTCAATTGGTTCATGCTTGCTCGAGTTTCAAGTGGCTGTGACATAAATGGTCAAGGGAGGTGGGGTGTTCGTACGAATGGATTGTGGGCACGTAGGCACGGGTTGTGATGTCTTATGATAAACGCTTCAGTCGTTAATAACACTGACAATCTAGTAGTTCTGGAACATGCTTGACGAACCTTGTGGATGACTCAGAATGCCTTATCTAGATTTATTTGATGGTCACTGTCACTTAGGTGTGAGCCGATCGAACGGGAAATGGACTTCCCCAAACCATTGCTAAGCTTTTTTGGATGGTGTGTACAAATACCCTCCGATAGCTGCGTTGTGGTTCTTCCAAAGTAATCTGCTTGAAAACAGGTAGATACAAAATAGATACAGAAAGACGAAGGGAACTTGATCACACTCTCCTTAAGGAGTGGCACCAGTACCGGGCAAGTGTCGAAAGATTTGTTAAGCGTTGCTGCAGAGCTAGCATTCTTGATCGCATCTGAAAGTCAATAGCTAATGATTCCAAGTTTAACCTCATCCCTATATGAGAGGTAGGTGAAAATTGGCATCACAATGTCGAAGGAGAGCGTCATCATTTTCCCTCGTTTGAATCATTCTTACAATACAAACGGGAGAAAGAGGCCTGAATTTCGCAGAGATGTGATGCCAGCCACCGCCGAGTCAATGCAATTGTACCATCTTCAATCACACCTGGAAGCTTTGCTTACCGAAAAGTGTGATTCACAAGTCCCAGGGATAATTTTTTGGGCAATAATTCAGCAGGATACTTACCAATCTGTGAAATTGTGTCCCGTCATAAACCTGCGACAATTTTTTTGAGTCAGATGAGTGAATCAAATTCAGACTAGGTTTATGTTTTAAGTCAATATCCGATTTCAGCTGGTAACACGATTGCAAACAAGTTTACAGAATCTAACGAACCACTTACTAGCCAATGACTGAAGACGATTAGTGTAGTCTGGCAAGATTGCCGTACGGTTTAGTTAAGGGTTTGTTTATTATGAGATTATAAGAGGTATTGTCTATATGACAGTTTGATTCCAGTAATAGAAGACCACAAGAAACATAAATTTTCTTTGGTGTTTTTTATGCCGATTAATCTGACCATTTCTGGTGTACTAATTGATAAGAAATGAGCGAGCTGCCCTTGTCAATTACATCTTTTCAGTCAAATTTCTCGAACATCAACCACTTAAGAAATTCTGGAAAATGTTTCACAACAGTCTGTATGAAATTACCACTCAGGTATACATCTCTGTAGTAAATTTGAACAAATGTGCTCGAAAAGAGTAGCGGAGTTACACACGTGAAGCGGGTAAGAATGAGAGACACACTTATGGCTGATGGTAATGACTAAACCAAGTGGATTTTGCTAATACACAACAGCGGTTTGCATTAATTCAATATAGCTACCGAGTAAGTTAAACACTCGAATAATCAGTAACACTTTCTGGTATGCTGAATAAACGCACTTTACCAAATCTGTTTAAACATGTACTTCCATTCTGACAAATGTAGTTCTCTGCTTGTACAGAACAAACAAAAGTTATTAAAAATAGTATTCCTGGAATTAATCAATTCTGGACTATATTTCGTTTTAATTGGATTCTCTGAATAACAAGTGTGACTTTTTAAGACCAGATCAGCCAAATACATATTTTTAAGTACATGTCAGGTCATACTGTTGCTCCCGTAAACAATGCCGATTTTGACTGGCGGTGCTAGCTACTTATGACCTTACAAGTAGCCAAGTATCATCAATATTACGCTGTTGACAACACGGTATGCCACGCTACGTTACGTACAAAGATTTATGTAAAGGAAAGCAAATGTTCTCGAACGGACAGATATTCCAAGGAAATAACTTGGCTCAGTTAGCTATATCTGCTTTCACAGTCAGATTCAATCAGTTGAACTATCGTTAGTGTTGACAGCTCATCACATTTTGCCTGACAGGATTGTTTTCGAGCACATATATATTTTAGAAGAGATCCATTTGCGAAAAACCTGGACTTCGGCTGAATTCGAACCCGCGACAGAAACATCATGCCCAAACGCGGCAGGTGCTCTACCAGCTGAGCTATTTCTTAAGGCTACTCATAATTTCGTGGTAATACAGCACGCTGACAGAGTGATTTGGTTACACATGAAGTAGGGTGCAGACGAACGCGCTGTATTCATTGGGACCATTGATGACGTGGTATTATGCAGATATGCATGATCCACTCCCATCATACAGAAACACGAGCCACAGGATAGTCTGGTATAGCGTACTAATTTATCGATGCTACAAACCAACAGTTTAGGCCATGTTGACTATTGTGGAAGCAATCTGTGCTTTGTCTGATTCACACTCAGCTAGTGCTTAATTAATACGAATCTATGCTTAAACGAGGTGAACGAAACTTTCGATAACCGTACCATTTCACGTTCAAATAGACTGAAATCAGTCAATCACTCGCGGTTTACATGCAATCTACAAGCATCCAACACGACCCCGAAGAGGATTTCACAGGCAATTGAATCATGGGACCACCAGCAAAGTCGTAGACACATGCGTTGCATTAGTTCGGTCTTATCATCTCCACATACCTTGGGAATCTAAATTGTGTACCATGAGCAAATTTGTCAGACCGACAACCTAATCACTTATGACTGACTGATTTCAGCTTATGAGCAAAGTCAGTGCGATGAGTGGAGATGGTAGACGACACACATTCCCACAACTCAGTGATCGCGATCTCGTAGTTTAGCGGATGGGTATTCGAGCCACCATTGTGCCAATTACACATAAGTCGCAGTTTCCATTATTTGGAACACGTGATGCTGATGGAGTTGAACTAAGATGGAACAGAAGTCTGAAACTTCGCTGATGTGAAATGGACACCGTTCACTTCGGATAGCTTGGCAACCTTGAACAGCACCGCAAACTTTTGCACTAATAACTTTTATATCTCATGATGCTGATCGTTAAACTAGCACTCCACAATCGACGTCTTTCTTGTTTAGAATAATCAGGTAGAAAAAGATCAGCCGATAATCGAACTGTGAATCTTCTTTTCAGGAACCGAATTTCTTATCCGCTCGGTCATCAGTAATTTTAGAATCGTTTATGACTGGGGTTTACAAAATCAATGCCTAACTTTCGCGCTCACATATTTATGGTGTTATTTAATCCCAACTAAATTTTTTTAATGAGTGTCGGTCCAAAAGTAACTGTAGTGTGGCACCACTTCACTTAGTCGCAGATGCTATGACTAAACTGGAACAAAACCTGTAGGGTATTGTTGAATTCGAGTTGGGCCACAAAACATCATGAACGGTACGTTTTTCTATTGATGGTGAGCAGTGCAATTTCGTTAATAGATCAAGGAATTCGAGTAATTACAAAGTACAAAATATTTTTCTGGATTCATTCCGATTTAAACACATTTCGAGTTTCATATAGAATGAACATCACCCAAAATTGTTCGCAGATGTCGCATTCCCATAGAGTTTCCAATCGGCCCCTTTCGAAAAGAAGCCCTAGACTCAAGTTTCATTCTCATTAGAGCTCGTCAGTAGTGAATATCTTCGCCACTGCCGTTAATAGAACCACGGCCACACTGCTCATGAGGTTGTTAGTGAGAGCGAAACTCGAGTCTAGTGCTTCCTTTCGAAGGGGGTCGACTGAAAAGTCTATGGGAATGCGACAACTGCAATCAATCCTGGGTGATGTTCAATCTATATGAAAGTCAAAATCCCCTACTACTCATCAATATTTCGATTTATTGTAAACAGTACACACTTCCAGTGCATCTAAACCCCAGACAAAAACAATTTAGTTTGATAATTTGGCAACAATATCCCTCTTCAATCTCATGCTATAATTGATACTTGGAAGCCCTAATGAATTCCGAATTCTAGTCAACGTCATATGCGATATGTAAACGAAAGTTACCAGGGTTTCATTGAAACGTTATGCTGAATTTTCAATTATATCGACCGGATCCATAAACGCGACATCCATCCTCGATCCGTAAAATTCATCGTCTCTTTCATGTGGTGAAATATCCTCCCCAGCATTTCTTTCTCACTAGAAGGGTTACGGTAGTGGTACTATTGTATGACAGACAGTTTCGGTGTGGGTAGTCTACTATTCACGAGCAGTATATTACCCACAAGTGAAGCAGTCTGTCAGTAATATACTACTTGTGAGTAGTACACATCGTAGTCACAACGAAACTGCCTGTCATACAACAGCACTAGATACATTTGGTTACCTGGAGGTCCGGTCACCTCTTCCTTGTTGGGAAGTGTCTTTTGGTAATTGAGTGTGTCCGAGAATTCTGTGTCTATTGCCAAGTGTCAAAGATGTCTCCTATGCTATTATTCCAGATGTGGACTTTACCTACGGATGGTTGAATTGGTTTTCATGATCGGGTTTTGCGTTGCTGCTGGTGCTGTTCCGAAAATCCTTCACCTTTCCTCCAACTCGTCAGGTTAACAAACAGTTCTTTATTCGATTACGCTTTTATAGAATCGATTCGCATAAGAATCTTTGTAAGTGGAGACAGCAGACCCTTTTTATGGCTCAAATTATTCAACGAGCCACTGGTGAACCAGATTTCGCTCACGATTGGTTATAGATTTTAATCCTAATGATTTGTACACCACCTGTTCCTAGACACCGTTTTTACATTCAAGATATCGTTCCACTGGCCTACTCCCAAAATGAGCCCTAAACTCAATGTTTGCTCTTGTTTAAAATCATCAAAGGTGTACATTCATTTTCATACCTGTGAACGCAATACTGGTTGCCGATGAACAGATGCTTATCATTCAACAGAAAGACCCTCATGTGCACGAAATATATGAACATTTGTTGGCAGGATCCAAACCGAAGACATTGACTTTGAAAATGAATGAGCTGGTACACACCTTGGACCGGCCACTTCTTGAGAACGGGCAACTCGTCGTCGAGGTGGAGGTGTAGAGCGAGCTGCGACCGCGAAGATTGCCATTTATTCCAGTGAACCAGAGGGAACATGTGATTCAACTGGCACACACAGACGTTCACATGGGACGAGAACGCGTGTACGGTCTACTGCGGCGAAGAGTATTTTGGCCCACGATGCGGAAAGATTTGATTGATTTCATTCGTGCCTGCCCCCATTGCCAATAGAACCGAGAGACAGTGATGACAATCTTGCCAATTCAATCCATAATAACTGGGTAGGCTGCTCACACGATGGGCGGAGGCTATTCCAACGGCGGAACGGTTGCACACGCTTTCATGAACGATGCCCTGGCTCGCAAAGTTATTACGGACTAGGGCCCGTGTTTTCAGGGGCGGCAAGTTCGGGAGATGTTGAGGAATTAAGGGATTCAGCGCCTGAGAACATCACCGTACCATCCACAAAGGAACGGGTTGAGGGAGCGGTTCAACCGTACAATGAAGGAAGGGATGAATAATAGATGTAATACCTGGGAGTAAGGACTACCGGATGTTGTGTTTGGATACCGCACGAAGAAACGTGCAACGACTCATTACAAACCGCAGGAATGCGAGTTTTCAACTCAACCAACGTCCTCGTGGGCGACGTATCAATGCTGTATACTTACCACAGTTATGACAAGTTTCTTGAAGTACAGGGATATGTAGTGGATTATCAGACTGAAGTTACGGGTGTTACCATTCTCGGTGGAATACCTCAAAGCGGACAATACGGGTGACCGGATGAGCCATTGTCCAACAAGATCGGACCGACGGATGAGGAATTGAAGGCAGAAAATCCCCCGATAGAATGCGTCGGTCACACACAATCCGGCAAGTGGATGCCACCAGTGTGTTACGGATCAGAATTCCGATATGTAAGCGCAGGCGTGCGCGCGGCATGGCAAATAACGAGTTGGATACTACGGATTGTGCCTTACTTAACTCCTTTTCGCTACAAGATTATCATCAAGATGTGAACTACGTTCCATATTTAAATCAGGCTACTTTGTTAATCACTTCGCCAAAGACTTATTTTTAGATGGTACCATTTCTAAGAAAATTCATAGGTGTGCTGAGTTCATGTTGACCGCTTGCTTGCAGAAGATACAAGTGTCCCGTCAACCCAGATCAATGACCCCATTAGTGAGACTCCTCACTCAAGTTGAATTCATAAGGTTGATCAAAATTACTGTGCAATGTATTAAGCATTTACTTGCGCCCGAAAAGTTGTTTAATCAGAAGTAAAAATCATCCACACTTGGGTTCTATGTATCAGCCACATGAACATTCTGCTATGTTCTTCTTGGAAAGTTGCATAAGATTCGAGTTTCGTTGGTGTTACAGATCATCAGATGTACATACCCTCCAGATAACCGATAATCAAATCTCAGCCCACGATTGTCGTCAGTGAGTGCGATGTATTTTGCCGTTTTAAACCTTAATCACGACGGCTTCTCAGTAAAGCTTAGGTTGTTCCGTTTTCTAAGGATGAACCTCCATTACGGTCCTGTTAACTTCAGACAACCCCTCAACAACTGGAAATTCTCAGTCAAGTTAAAATGATCGACGTCATTAAAACTTATTTTCAGTTATTTTGGTAATTAAGTAGTTGTGTTGTACTCATCTGCTACATGTTAGTCTACTCACAAATGGTTAAGGATTTCTGAATGGTCTCAACAAATGCTCTGGCTCAACTGTCATCCACGACAGTGATATGAGCTACTGGTGGGATCCAAAGGCATTCAAATAGTAGTGCATCCTTCGTCTGTTTAGAGTAATCCGGTAGAAACCACTTTCAGAATTTTAGTGATGCGTGCATTACAAATGCGTGTATTTTAGCTAAGTAGATTTCGTCATATACCTAATATATCGACTGATCCACTTTAGTTTCCTGGTTCAAATTTCGTCTTCATCTAAACTGACTCATAGTGTTTATGTCACGTGGCCAACCAGTATTGGAATTGCAGTTGTTTGTAACATCTTGTGCCAGGCTAATCAGGTTTATCGGAAATCACTGAAGCCACATGAGTAATCGATAAGTGGACCATCTATTAATCAGGATAGAACGGCTAGTAGATGGTAATTCTATTTTTCCGGGGAAAAAGTTGATCAAACATCCGCGTTACTTACAGAAAATGTTTTGTAATAAATAGGCTGATTTGATAAATCAGCTTTCATCGTGTTCCTTAATCTTCGAGATTTTCGCGATGTGAGAACCATTCATATGGGGAATCGAAATGAACGTATCCAGTGATTTCCGTTTGATTCAAATTGGGGATTAAACGGAAACCTTTTATTTGAATGAATAGTTAAGTCAAGCAGGTCATGTCAGTGATACGTAATGTGTAAAACATATCAGCCTATAATAAATTTTATGAAAATTTAACCGTTACACTTCTCATTCTTCAGCAGTCTGTTCAGTGTTTCTTACTGTTTATGATGTTTGAAGTTTCCTGAACAATATTTAGTCACCGTGTTGTATAATCTTTTGTACATTCGATTATTACTTCTGTTATCAACGTTTTGACACCCTGCTGATTTAGACGCAGACAGTCTACTCTGTTATCTGTTTAAAGCAACTACGTTGATCACAAACATACAAAAGAACAAAGGTGTAACACTCCACGGCTCACACCCTTAAATAGCTAGTCCTAAAAAGCTGTAGTGAGATCACCTTCGACGTCCCCAAAATCCTAAACCCCCCACGACGTGAGAGTTGCCTTGCCAGTACCACCGCCCTGGTCCACATTACCTTGTGAATGTAAATTTAC
>JTDE01000350.1:262409-290780 GCA_014338405.1 Paragonimus skrjabini miyazakii
CAATTGGTCAACTAATTACGCTGCACAGCTTGCGATGGTTGGGTCACGTATTCCGTGTATCATCTGATCGTTTACCGTACCAGGCATTATATACTGAAACCACCAGCAGTTGGGTAAAACCGCGTGGTGGTCAACCAACAACGTGGTCAAAAAATATGAAGATCCTGACTGGTCCACTGAGCAAAGTGAGTAGGTGTCGCCTGCCTGGATGGGGTCCTCGTGATCACTCAAACCGCTGGTTAGACACGCTATCCGAGATGGCGGTGTGTCGTAGTCAATGGCGTACCATACCATTTCTAGTTCTTCCGCTTAGTCTGCTTTTAATAATTTTCAATCTTCTCAGTAGAGTTTTTTTAGGATATATTCCACGTTAATGTTGAGGTGAGCGGCGGCCCGAGCCACAGTACCTTTTAGCCAGGCTCATGGCTGTTATGATGATGATGGTTACTGGTCTTCAACTTGAACTTATCAACCAATGCTAGATACACATAGTAGTGGCTGAGCTAATCAGTCGGCCTGCCCTGATATCGTTAAGTAATCATTGATGTAACAGTGTGCGTGTCCACCTACGGTCTGCTTCAATATTCACTCTTCTGTCATGCACTCATACATGCCACAGGTATTTGATCGTAAGTAAATAACAATAAGCAGTATGTTTTCTGTTTAATCGGCAGACTTCCACCAACGTAGACAGTACGATGAGGCATTAGTAGCGATCTGCTATCATCCTTCGAAACTCTACCGACAATCGTAGTTCACACAGAGTTGGTTCACTTAATAGTTATCCATAAATTATACGGAATGGCAAAGTTGGACTTCAAACACATCTTTCTATCGATCTTTCTCGTCTTGAATAGAATATCTTCGAAAATGTGTTAGTGCACATTCCGATACCAGATTCATACAGCCAGCGTGCGCTTACCTCTGTATTCATAAACGTGTCATCTAAAACTAAATTTTAATAGACTTCTCAACCATTAGCAAATTTGCCATTTGGGGAATTTTGGACGTCATTGATTAGACGACTCGTCATAATAGTAAAATTCGTCTGCTTGTTCAGGCTAACTGCCATGCCTATAATAAATAGTAAGTAGTCTTGGTCAAGGACACAAAGATTTGATAAGTGTGATTGATGTGCATGTCAGTAATTACAACCGGTTTCGAGGTAAGAATGTTCTGTGGATCTCACTTAATCAAGCGACAGTAACATCCTTATCTTCGATTGACATGCAAGAGTTATGCAAACTACATGTAAGCACGAGATGATGGACAGTTACACAAACTGAACATAAAGGTTCAGATGCGGTCGCAAGGACGTCTGGATGAGCAGAACGGACCAGTGATTGCATCAACCTATGGCTTTACATAATCCCAAGTGACTACTACCTACAACATCAGAAGAAGACCCGTTGACTGCAGCAAACTTGTAGAGCCTGGTTTCATTAATCGTCAAAGTCCCCATAACAACCGGTCGTGTTGTTGATCCTGACAAGTTGGTCAAAACAATGTTAAGTAATCGGAACCTACACGCGATCGCAATTAATGAAGCAGCGCTAATCAGACATCATCGGTCAGTGTCGGAAGACATTGACGTGATCAATCTTTTTGCCACAAGAGTGACTAGTGTGGGAACGCGGGAAGCCTGTTTGTTAATCCATTTCCACGGTATTCATGTATACATTTCGTTTAAAATCTTTTGCTGTGATCTTAAGTTCTGATGAGAATAAACCAACATTTTCACATTTCGCGAATTATGACTGCTGTTTTTTTTGAAGTAGAGGATTATAGTGCTGCTTGACTGATTCAATCCGTCTCTGATAACTTTCTCTGTGTGACAGAAGTCAAGTAATCGTCCTCATTTGCCAGCCATGAGTACATTTGTTGGTGCCAGTAAAATTCCTTAAGTTTACGGTCTCAATTAAGAGCTGTTATTTTGTCTGCACGCTAGCCATACGCTTACTACTGACGAGAGTGCATGAAGCGAGGTTAGATTTTTGCTTACTGTTTCACAAAAGGTCCGGTGCTTAGACTCAAATTAAGTTACATAACTTAATTCAGTGAGACCGCGTTCCCTATCAGTTCAGTTAATTTCTTAAACACTGGTCTTGTGTGACTGTTTTGTGTGTGTATACCAGACATTATTACGGCTTGTTTGATATCGACCGCAATGTGCAGAGTCATCAGCACTAAGGCTATATATACCAACTATCACGATGAGTTGACAGAATATGTGGATTCAACATGAAAACAGCGAGCTGATGGAAGTGATATCCGCCCTTGGGGAGAACGCAGAGGGCATGTTATTTCGTTTTATACAACACGCTGTTTAGTACAATTGACCCTATCTCTACCTTGTTGGTTCACCGGAGCTAACCAGTCGACTTGTGTCCCAATGCTTGTTTCAAACGATGCTATTCAGTCTAATCAGCATGCCAGACTTTTATCCGACGGTGACACGCAAGAACGTTTGAAGCGGAATTACATAATTCAACTAAGAACAGAATAGTGTTTTACTTTCTCTGACTGTTCCGTTCCACTCACCATGTGAAACAAAATATGCCGACCATATGGGTCGAAACGACTGTCCACCATTTCGCTTGTGGTCACTGAGGCCCAACTGTTTTCAAAAACTTGTGTCAGGAAGGTTACTGACAAATTTTCTGGCACACTCCGCTAGTTCCTATTAATTGGTCATAAAAATTTAAGAACGATTATCAACTTTCTCCTTTAAAAGTGGCAATACTTACAACTGACGTAAATCTGAAGATATCGGTCTGATTTGGCTCGTCCATCGTCTGAGGCTGAACTATGTACGTTCCTTTGAACGCGAAGTGTTGCTCAGCTTGCTCACAATCATAACTCACTGAAATGCTCTGACTTACATATAGTATATCAGGTCACTTACAGGTTCGGCGACCACAATATCGCCAGAGCAGGTCGGTGCTTACCACAAGGACGCAACAGACGATAGTAACAAAATGTTGGAACAGATTCTGTCCCCCATCTTTGGCAAGACAAATCATGTAAACAGCTGTTTACATGTGACCTAGGTCACATAGTTGACCCAGTCAATCAATATGACTCATTAATACTAATGGGGCCTCAAGATTGTTCGCACTTTCCTGCACAATGCTTGGCGATAATCGTCGTCCGGCTTTATTTGTGTATAGAACTGTTAACAATCTGCATTGGGACCGACGACAGATACTTATCTTATGGGAAACCTGAAGGTTGGTTTCCTTTTTGTCGCTGCCCGCATGCTATAAAAATACATCGTTTTCTTTCATGACTGGTAACAGTGAACAAAATGTTAACACCCATTATCATGTCTTTTTTGTTGGGCAAGAGGAAGTCAGAGATTCATGTTTGTATAATTTGAACTTCACCCACAGTCTACAGCAGTCTACAAAATCAGAAATACATTCCAGTTAGCTAATTTCTAAAATAACCAGCAGACTCGAATTTTGCACTCGTAAAATCCCGTCATTGATGCGTGACCTTCACAAGACCTGGATTTAAAATTCAGCCAACAACTTCATGAGGTCGCCATGTCGACCGACAGGTGAATGATTTGATCTTCAGGATTGCTTATACTTCGTGTCTTGCGGCGATTCTAAGTAAGCTGAAGAGCAACAAGTGTTAATCGATGGTCTAATTTAAAACGCGCACAATACATTTCTTTCACAGAAGTGTTTTCTGAGAGCCCGTAACCGTCGAGAAAAAAATGAACATATCAACATCAAAGGTATATATCAATCGCATTTTCGAAATTTTTGATAGAATTCATAGCATGTAACCGAACTTCTTACGCTAAAAATGGGGATGGGGTGGGAATGGATGTAAGATGAGATGGTAGCTGCTTAAGGCAAACGGACGTGACAAGTCGTAAACGGTTGGTACACAAATATACATGCTTGATTTCATTTTCTGATAAGATGGGTCCATATTTTTCTTAAATAAAAATTACACCGTCATCGATTAGTGTAAATAAAAGCGTAACAGTATTTTAATCAGAACAATCGGCGGTCACGAAGAACAGAATTAACAGATGGTAGGAATATCCGTTTTTGAGAATTCACATCATCTGAATGAGAAGCCGTACAGATGAAGAGTACACTTTGAGAAACTAGATATGTAGAAGTCGTAATGTATCCCTTGTTTTCTTCCACTGCTGTCGTAACTAGTAAAAGAGTGGTGTAAACCTCGGAAAAAATTAAACATATCAAGCTGAACTGTGGATGATATGGCAATAACACCAGAGGAATCTCTTACTTGTCTGACTGTTAGGAGTACAGAAAATGGGGTGTTTCATTTCACTTCTGATATTGCGCTTGTCGATAAGGCAGATGGAAGCACAACACTAACGGAAGGCTCATCCGTGTGTGTATAACATTATGAAAACTCTCGTTCATATAAGTGTGCAGCATTTACCACTTGATCGCGGATGTGAATCGCATTCGATCAACTCCTTGTTAGTTTTCTTACATAGGGAATCCATCGAATGAACAAGTGAATGCATGGATTTTTGTTTTGTACGAACCGCAAGTGAGAAACTTGTGTCCTCTTTTTTAGTGGAATTGGTCCGGCTGTCATTCACTTGGGTTGGACGTGGGGGGAAATATTTACTGTAAGTCGACAGCTCAGGACTGCTATGGTCACTCTCGCTGGCGTTGGATGTTGACGAACCAATCGATTGCCGACAGTTCGTAGAATCACTTTGGGGTAATGAACAAACGATCAATGGTTCACTGTGCGCATTGGTTAGCAGCAGACTGCTTGCAATACCAGAATCTCTAACATGATTGTTTGATTGCTCAACCGATTGAACGTGTGACCTCGGCACAAGACACAGATTGGTTGATGTATGCACTTCCACTGTACCCATGGGATTCTGATTCGGACAAACCTGACTGATGGGGTTGGCGGGAGATTTCTCATATTGCGAAGAAACAACATCTATCGGCCCATGACTGGATTTGTGTTCGGTGTCTAGAATTTCGCCGTCAGATATAACTTTTTCAGTGCATGGAGGCTTAATGTACTGCGTTAGTGATGAAGAAAAAAGATTAAAACTAAATAACAGTCAAAATTAGAATAAACTGGTCAACACACACCTCTGAGTTAATACCACTACGATCAATTCAAGCGTCAGTGACTGTAATCTTCATGGCGCGAGCTCACATCATTGCCAAGCTGGAAAAACGTTTGGGAGATGTGGTCACCAATATTCACCCACAAATTTCAAATATGCAGCTTCTATGTTTTAAGAATAAAATTTCATGAATATAGTAAGGTGATCGGGTCACTACTTCTGAATGAAGAACAAGTCACTTTTAAGTGCTATCTGATAATAGATGTTTTGAAGTCATCGTTTAGTTTAATTTTAATCTTCTATTTTAGCTGGATTCTTTTACAAAATGTCAGTCACGATTACTAACTCATATAGGCCCTTCTAGAGTGGATTCAGTGAAGTTGTTTTCAGTGTTGTAATTACTAACTAGAATATTACACATGGCTTGCAATAAAAGTGCGGGTGACACATTTATCCAGTCGATACGAGCAATATGCGTTAGCGATGGGGGCACTGAAGAATTCCGAGGAAAGTTGACTGGTGTATGCAATCTAGTACAAAAATGACCCCAACGAACCCTTTCAGAGAAGGAACCGGTTAAGTTATCAGAATTCCTCCACCACCTTTCGAAGAATTTAGTGCAATTTTTCGAATAAATAACCGACGTTTGCGTAAACAAATCATACACTTTGTAGCAAATAAAATCAGGATGTGTATTATCCCTGCTTTGAAGTTAAGTATACCTAGTTTTGACTTTGCCGGTGGTGAAATGTGCGGATGAAATTTTCGTTAGCGGTTAGTTAAGCTTGGCCTTTACCAGTTAAGGCCAAGATGATGTGTGTGGCATATTTTTAAACGGAAGAGCAGATCTAGTGGTTACACAATAGAGTCGTTAATTACCAGCCACGAGTTGGGTCACCAGAAATTCAGAACAACTCGTGAAATACTCCACAGTCTGACGAATCATGAAGAGTGACGGATTCATTCAGATAACTGATGACTTTTCATCTGATCCGCCTCAATTTGGCATGGTACACTTCAATGAGACATTGTATCATGCTAAGTTTTGAGGTTGGTGAGAGGTCTAGCCAATAGCAATAATGCAGGCTCCCCACATCGGACCAGCGTCAAGTTTTAAACGGAAGGATTAGAAATTTCTGAATGCATGGTTAGAGACGCTATCCAAGATGGTAGTGTGTCGCAATCACAGGTTTACCTGCATCCATACCATTTCTAGCTCTTCCGCGTAGTCTTTTATTAATTTTCAAACTTCGTAGTAGCTTTTTCTTCCAGGATATTCCACGTCACTGATGAGGTGAGCGACGACCCGAGTCACAGTACCTTTTGGTCAGACTCATGGCTGCTATGATGACGATGATGGTGAGTGCATGAAATTTACGCTCAGATCTAATGCACTCCGTGACGTGGAGGTCAACATGAGCTAACGGAAAGAAGGGCCTTAGTTGGGGACAACAACAAGGCTCGTCAGAAAACGTAATAAGTTGTGAGTTAGCCATACTTTATTTTTTTGAAAAGTACAGTGATTTTTGATTAAAGTGATTTATTATTACTGGTGATACTCTTCATTCCCCAACATTATGATAACATATCTGCAACATAACGAAACACTACACGTGACTTCGTTACAACTAACGGGGATGAAAATGCATCGGGACAGATCGAGTTGAAAACCAACGGGAAACAACAGCTGAATGGCTTCTTTTACAGTAATTAGTTTCAGTTGGATACAGAAATACACGGCTTTGATCAGGGGTGCAACTGTACGAAGTAACTGTTTTGTTGGTCAGTAATAGTGTAACCCAGAAACTCTGTTCGACCCGAATGTGTTATAACCCTAAGCTGATAACCGAATGTGATTTTCGGGTCAATTTATCAGAAGACCGGATTGGTTAGTGTATGTATTTATCACATCGGTATATTTATGTGTTAATGTAATCTATTTATTGGTACGGATGGAAGTGCAAATAGAGAGGTGTTAATTTGCAACTGAATATCACCAGCAAACATAAGGACACTCATGCTGACCCATCTTGATAGAAATCGGTAGTAGGTTTGTGAGTATGTCGGCATAGGTAGCAGCTCGACTGACCACTGTGTTTAACTTCACGGCAGATATGATCGAATGAAAATGAAGAAAACTTTGAGCAATATTTATTGCTAGCATTAATCAACTTGTCAACTGACTCGTCAAATTAAGAAGTGTAATTTTATCTCATCCAATGATTTAGCTAATCAGAAGGTTCCAAACCAAAGCGAACGTTCATGTTAAAGAGTGATACGCCAGAATCAAAGTGAGGTATGTGAAAGTAACTAGTGAAACAAATCCAATAAACGAATTGTCTAAATGATCACACTTTATGCGCTTCATATAGAACAGATAGTCGAGTAAACAGAAGCTTTGACTGTCGACAACAGGACAGCCGATGAGAATTACAGAGTAGCTTTTTCTAACGCACAGGACTGAACACATAAAACCGGCCTTACTTTGCTAGTTATGAGACCAGCTTAAAAAAATTCGAGGTGCATGACATATAATTATTTGCAGTATGTCATCTGAGAGAAGCAAATGTGCGGCGTTTGTATGCGTCAGAAAACTCTGCGAAACAAAGGCATTCGATGCGAACTAGTTAACATTAAGAAAAAGGTGCAATCAACACTTGAATCTACCATATGCGTGTGTTCATTCTCAGCACACTAGTCTTCGCTGTTTATCTAACCGCAGTGAGCTCCCTGCAGTTTAGATAGTTAGCAAGCTGCTGGCCATTCAATACTGTCTAAATTTATTGACCAAGTATGAGAAATTGTCTGTTTGCTGAAAATGACGTTTACTTGTTAAAGTCATAGAAGTACATGCATGTTTGGATTCACAAACTAAGTAATTCTTGAGTACAACTGAAGTGTTCATCCTATTAGGGGCAAAGTGCCAAGGTTCTTAAGCGTGAAACCAAATAAATTACGTTTTTCCCACAAATGGGCTAACCTAACTAAACAATATTCCATACGTTTGCAGTTATCAACAAACCTGTTGGTAACCAAAAAACCATGCATTGTTTTAGGAAACTGACTAATCTAACGACTGTAAGAAAAAGTTCTGATCAAGGAAACATCCGTTCACTCCCACTTCCTCACCATGTTCTCAGGACTTACATATACAATCGTTGGATGCAATGTGCTCAGATTACTAAGGTCGATATCATTCGAATGTTTCACCTGATAGAATCTTGCCTTACAACGAACTTCTGTTGAAAAGAAGGATAAGACCGTAAATCACAACATGTTAAGGTTTCACGATAGCATTCATCCATGCAACGGCGTGAACCCAGTCAACGTCCGCCAATCAACCATATTGACCACTGTGACAATGACCCCATTGTAGCCAGGACCGAACTGTCATGTGCTCATGTGCTCAGTCACATTCGCCCTTAATTGACGATTAGGTTGCCTGGCTGTTATTAGACAGAATATGAGTCACTATGACATGCCGGCCGTAGTAGAGGTAGTCACTATTGAAAAGCTCTAACAAGAATAAAACGCTAGAATAGTGCTATTATCTGAAGAGGGCAAGCTAAAGCTTCTAATTTAATTTTCGTTGATGTTCCGTTTATGTACACAAAGCTCATTTTCCACTTATCATTACTTTTGCTTTATTCTTACTTTCTAATTGCTAAACATTTCTGAGACTTAGTTATGCAATTGTAACAAAATAACATAGCTTACTGTACTTCTTTCTGACTTTGGTGATGAACTTGCTATTTGGGGCAATTTTGCTCCGTTCGAATGTCTTGTTTGATCATTTGTAGAAGAATTGGCCGGGAGATGACTTGTAAGCTCAAGTGAATTGTTCGAACCTTTAACGGAATTGGCTGAATCTATAGGTGCTATCTGCTCGGAAAGATTACCCAGCGAAGTACCATCTGTTTTGGAGGTGGGATCAAGTGAATCACTTGAATTTGCCGTATTCATTTCGACTGGACTAGTCATTTCGTTTAATGCCATGAGAACCTCTGCATCACTTGTGCCAGCTTCTGTATTCAACCTCAGAGTGACTGGAGAGAGACCAAGCATTTCTGCCTCTTGTTTGGCCTCTTTCCATGAGATCAACTTTTTTTCACGCATGCTCGTACGTCGAATTGAAGCTCTGAGTTAGCGTAAAGGGTAAAAGACATGTGATGCAAACCAAAAGGAGTAAAACAACTTCAGCGACCAAATGGTTTCAGTTTGTGCCAGCACAATATTTTTGTCGTTTACTTCCGAAAATCATTTTTTGCCAGAACTATCTTTATTCCTGTTTGAACTTGTAAGTTGTTTCGAGTACGGAGATGATATCACTATTCCAACGGCCTAGTTACTGAACCCCTAAGCTAGTATGAACCGGTTACTTTACTGTACGGTTTATAGTAAGTCAGAAAAATTGATGTTGAGGGTTGAAAACAAGATTTAATTCAAACGCCATTCCGTATTTAGCTGAGTAGTGATTATCCTGTATTTAACTAGTTTGGGTGAAGTAACTGTAACAGGCTGTGCAGATCGATTGAAAAAATACTAAAATGATTATCCTACCTTCGAGTGTTGGCGCTGCTTCGTCTCCGAACCAGCTCACTTGGCTTGTCTCCTCGACTGTAAGTGTCCTGTTCCAGTGTCAGCTTTTGTTCCATTTCTTGTCTGAGTTTCATCAGACGCGAGGGCTTTTCTAACTTTTCACAAACATCAAACTCTGTTTCCTCAGTAGTGGCCCCAGCCATGTTCTCAGTGTCAAAATTGACGAGGATCTCGGTGAACTCCAGCTGCTACTGGTAAGAGAAATGAAAATTGTAAAAAAAATGTGCCGACCAGAATTTTAGTTGGAACTTATTATCAGTAGGTGTTTTTATTTGAGCCTCTTTGAAATGTTGGAACATGCTTCAATGAAGAGCTTAACTCCACCGAGATTTGCTTCAACAACTAAACTTTCATTAGCCACCCAATGGAGTGGTCATCTAGAACACATTTGTTTACGGTTATTCACATATGACAAAAGAAACATTTGAGAATATAATTGTTTAGTAAATACCAGTGTAACTGTGAGTAATGAATCAGATGTACCTCTTGGCGCTTATAGCCAGTTGGATGAATCCGTTTCAACAAATATTTGTGATTGTTCTGAATCAGTAACTTTAAATGAACGCACATCTGATAAAACTACTGAATTTATCAATGCAACTCCCAGGCAATCGGTGGACAAATACAGTGTCTTCAAAATTTATTTCCACCTATTGGAGCACGACAGGTCATCAGTGAGGGTACTTGTAGCTACTTAGATCGCATTGTTTCGTTCAAAATGGTTTCCTTTTCACTCACTGTTAGTGGTATGATGTAAGTCAGCAATTTGTAAATGCAAATCTAGAACCGAGGTTGTCGTGCAAGAACTTCTACCACAAAAAAACATTTGGTAATCAAATAAACAAATACTGAACATGCCACTTCATAACACTTCCTCTTGAGATTAGTTGATCGATACTGCAAATAAGATGAGAAACTGTTGTTTCTGATTACTCACATTATTCCGTAAGGGCCAAGTATTTTGTCTGTGTTTTCAGAAAGGCCTCACAGTCACGTTAGTATTATTGTCTTGAAATTGGTTAAAACGTCTACGTAGTCAGTGTCAGAGGAACACAATATCCACTGTTACGTTTTGTAAATGCTTTAACATCCCGTATCGTATATGTATGAAGTAACTGATCAGACCGTAACGAGTGATTGTCACTGCAGTCTGCCGGGAAGTGCGATATGCGTCCATACTTGAACGCAGTAGGAACTAGTCGTTTGGGTCAAGATACTCATGGCTGCGTGTGATTGACCTTGGGGTGTCGTGTGCATCTCAGATAATGCATATGACCTGATACCACAATAGGTCATTGGATAAAAAGTGTTATGTTTTTGTTCGATGATTCGTATGTGTCCGTCTTATCCCCAATGATTGTCATTCTGCATCTGTTAGACTAACACAATTCGAACTGGACTACCGTGTTCACTTTCAGTGATTTGTTTCGCCCATTGTATTTGTGTTTTTATACTTCAGACCAATCCGATAGAGTAATGTCGTCTATCTGCCCATCCCAATAGATTCGACGGATTAGTTCATGCCAATCGCACTCAAGCTTGATGGTTGTAAACGGGCAGGCAAGCCAGAGTCCGGCTGATGTTTATTGGACAGCATGATCCTCTACTCTTCGCATTCTACCTAGTCAAGTTGACCGCATTGTTAGTTGTTCTTTTGATAGTAAAGTATCGCCACCAGCTACATTATGCACTTTTCGTCCTACAACGGAAGACCTTTCAGTTAAACACGTAGCGCTATTTTATGCACTAATAATTTCTAGTTTGTCAGAACAATTCTTTATTTTAACATCCTAATCAGAACAACAGTGAAACGTGTACACGACAACCAGATTTACAATAATAAGGGTGGTTTGATCATTTTCAACGCAATATAACAAAATTGGTGCAAGAGAAAAAATAAACAGACGTGGATTTGTGGTAATCACCTTTGACTTAACCAGTGCCGTTCTTCAGTTTCAATGATATCTGTATCCATTCATGCTTCAATGTCTTCACTAGAAACTATTAATGTGGGTTTTTTATTTCATTGTTAAATTCTTATTACAACAAATGGAAGTATTTTACTAAACAATGGTCTATCTTACAAAATATGATGATTTAATTAGTATGTCCTTAGTGGTCAAAACCAGCCGGAAATACACGATCTGTTTCATGGTTCTTGCCATTCAGTAGGTATGCGTACCCGGCGATCTTCAATCACACATCTTACTATAGGATTGACAAATGCAGGAAGTTGTAGATACTAACTCATCTGGGTGCTGGCTGTGCCGTTTATTTCAGATTGAAACAGCCCGTAGATCAGTGTCGATGTTAACAGCACTAATTGAATCAGTGAAAGAACTCAGTTTGCCGCAACCCCCAAATGGTACTACGGGTTTATAAAGTACGTTAAGATAAACAGCATATGCTTAATGGTCCAAATTCTTCTCTTAATACACATCGGTGTTAAAATCATATGAAGATTTCGCGAGTGTATGTGAACAGAAATCACTTATTGTTGATTTGTGTGAGACACAAATAATTAAATACACATCAGTGTAACCGGCAAATAGATACGAATTAGTCCGTCAATTTTATAGGTTCATTTCAAACTTGATTGTCAAATACTTTTTAGCTAAAAACAAAAGAATTCAGCCACAAACATATTTCACTAGGAGCTTTCGTGATGCGAACCGACTGCGAGATGGTTTAAGAGCTGCGATATCATTTTTCATCCCATATTTCTCCAGAAATTGCGCTACTTGCCATTGCCCGCAACCCCAAATGTGTGCAGCCCTAAGATGCCGAAAAATGGTGAGCGTGGCCCGGGTCAACCTTTGTGCAAGAGTTTTGTAACAGCATTCGCTGGTTTGTGAGGTTGCTGGATGCTAAAACCTGGAGAGACGAATAATTGAGCTGTTTTCCAATATAACCACTACAATCCTAATGAATATCACAACTGTTGTTTATCGCTGTTCACACTTTTGCTGTTTTTAAACAGATGGCTTCAATAGTTATCAGAAAACTATTACCTTTGCTGTCCGGGCTGCTTAGGCACTCATGGGACCCAACAATTGATAACTTAATCACTCTATTAGGGAATCACTTGGTTATTCAGTCAGTTATCGTGAGGGGTTCGGAACAGTTGGAATATTTACCTGAATGCATCGGAATATATCACTCTAGATCTTGTTAGGCTTACTGATTAGAAAACTAGAAATCATCCAGTCAACCACTCGGTCACTCAACTAGCAAAGTACGAACTCGTCTGTTTTGATACGGATGTAACCTGACTGTCTGAATTCAATGAAGAACCAGCAAGATGTCTAGTTTATTAGCTCCAGATTACCATTTTTGGGTCACACTAACCAACCTAGTCGTTCCCTTCATTTTCACTTCATCAATATTATGACAACTGTCTGGCGATTGTTGCAACCACATCCAAAGGGTACACATGTTAATGTTTCCGATCAGTTACGGCTTAATCAAGAGGACGAAGTAACGGCTCGAAACAGATCAACAGAACCTGTAACACAGTACCTATGAGCTGTAACTGACATAAATATGATTGGGGATACACTGTAAATAACATCCAGTGTCCACGTAACAAAGTTAACAATTTTAACTAAGCGTTTATACGCTCTTTTAGCAATATCGCAAAGCTAACTGCACCGAGACCGAACTGAGCCCGCTTTTTTCAACAAAACTTCTCTCAGCATTCCAAGGGCCTCACTGTGATGAGCCGTCAGCCTAGTTGGTTCCAAAGTATACATAAATATTCTGGGGAAACATTTTGTTAGATGCTTTTGTAGACCTTGTCAAGTTGTAGAATGCCGATTGCCCTGGTGCCGCAGTAAAATATCTATAGCCATCTCCTAAAACAAACGGAAGAACGAGGAAATATAACAGCAATGATGATGTTAAAACTAATTTTGCAGTATTGATGAAGTTTACAGTGGTTGTTTGGGATTGCAGGTGCCGTTGTTTAGCTTACAAAAGACAGCATACTTTGTTCAATAACCAATAGTTGATCTTTGCCCTTAAGGTACCAGTTGTCATTGTCAGTACAAAAAGCAGAAGGAACACCTTCATGGTATACTGATTTTTCATGATCCACAGAACTGGCATCTACACGTGGTGAGGAGGCGAGAAACACTACAGGAAAAAACAAAATGGCTCTTAATGCTTATCTATAAATGGACCATAATGAGCGGCGCATGTACACGCACAAACTTCACAAGTTACAAGTTATCGACTTCCATTGTAGGGTTTAAGGTGCACACCCTTTGGCAACTCACAATATGTATCTATTAAGCTCTAGTCGTCAAACAGATGATTGACCTCCAACATCAGAAACCTCCGAACTTGTTCGACTACAACAACGTGGTTATCTCCGAATCCGTACGAGAGAAGAATGCAGCGTTTATCGCTTCCACACAGGACTAGTCCAATAAAGCGAAGAAGGCCACGTTCAGAAGTATCCGCCATCAACTGGTCGAGCGTTTTCGCGGAATCAAGGACAAATGGTGGAGGAGGCAGAGTGAGTGAATGTAGGAATTGCAGATCGTCGACAGCATAAGCAGTTCTACGATTCGCTTGAAGCGATCTCCGGTTAATCGATCCAGTCTACTAAAACACTGGTAGATGTGGACACCGGCTGTTCGTGCACCCAGCCAGAGAACATCATGAAGGTCTGATGCGAACACTTTGGTAGCTCACCAAACCGCCCCACTACCATTGATTGGATGATCGTGAACAGCCTGCTGCAACAGGGCAT
Organism: Paragonimus skrjabini miyazakii; assembly: GCA_014338405.1. Taxonomy (NCBI): domain Eukaryota; kingdom Metazoa; phylum Platyhelminthes; class Trematoda; order Plagiorchiida; family Troglotrematidae; genus Paragonimus; species Paragonimus skrjabini miyazakii. The sequence goes on from JTDE01000350.1 coordinate 276,857, forward strand.
CAAATTTAACTTGCTCTCGTCCCGGATTTGTTAGAGTTGCCGAAAACGACTGGTCAACTGCGCAACGGGAGGCTGCAGACGAAGATGGACTGTCAGGTGAGATCCTGAAGAACGGTTGACCAGCGCTGGAACGTGCACTGCTCTAGCCGGTTCACTTCATCTGGTAGCTCGAGGAGATGCCACAAGATTTCAACGATGCCCTTATCGCACCCTTGTTCAAAGGTAAGCGTAGCAAACAACGTCCCGACAGCTATCGGGGCATAAGTCTGCTGAGCTGCCCAAGCAAAGTGCTTGCCGGGATCCTTTTGAACCAGATGAATACAGAGGTCTTGGAGATCAATGCTCCTGAGGAGCAATGCGGATTCCGGGTGAGTCAGAGTACAATCGACCTGGTGTTCGCTGCTCAACAAATTCAGGGGAAATGCCGGGAACGGAACCAGCCTCTGCATGCTATATTGGTGAACTTCACCGAGGCCTTCGACTCCGTAGGCCGTGAGGCGTTGTGGACGGTGTTTGAAAAGTCTGGATGTCCAGTTAAGTTCGTAAACTTGATTAGATTGTTATATGTTGACATGAGGGCAAAAGTATAATCCTGTGGATCTACCGCTGATGATTTTGACATTGTCACTGGCGTGAAGCAGGGTTGTGTGCTACCCAACTCCATTTAGTTTATATTCAACTGCCATGTTAACAATCGCCTTTCAGGACTCTGGGGAAGACGGCAATGAGGTAGAGTACCGAAAGGATGGGCGCCTGTTGAATATTCTATGATTCGGTGCCCCAACCCCGTTACATACCTCAACGATGCGCAGGCTTCGGTTGGCAGATGACAGCACACAGTGAAGAGGAACCGCAACGCCTGGCGACGGCCTTCACATCCGCGTCATCTAAGTTCGGATTAGACATCGGCACAAGTAAGATGTCTTCCTGCTTTTATCCTTTTTCCCGGACGGAGGTATTGTCTGTGCACCTTTATCTCAAATCCGTGTGAATGGAGCCGTTTTCGGCAGCTGCGCGAAGTTTTGCTACTTGGGTAGCAATTTGTCCACCGATTGATCCGTGGACCGCGAGTTAAGAGCTCCTATGGAAAAGGCTAGTGTTGCTTTCGGACGTCTTGAAAGACGTGTGTGGACGAACCACAGCCTGAAGCTAAGCACTGAACTCTCTGTCTAATGCTTAATGGTGCTGTCTATACTACTGTACGGCATTTAAACATGGACATTGTATCAGCGGAACGTCCACTATTTCAGCCGCTTTTATTTGCAATGTCTGAGACGCATCTTGGGTATTCGGTGGTCGCACATGATTCCAAACACTGAGGTACTGCGGCGAGCAGACATGGAGGGGATGGAAGCCCTGCATATTTTGAATCAGTTTCGTTGGCTAGGTCACATCTGTTGGATGGGCGATGACCGTATCCCGAAGCAGATGCTGTATGGACAACTGTGGTCAGGTAAGCGAAATCCTGTTGGTCAAAAGCGGAGATACCAGGATGCTGTGCAGGTAAGTCTTTCCCGTTGTAAAATTGATCTTAGATGTTTGGAAGGCTCAGCGATGAATCGGACAGCCTGGAGGAATACGATTCGGATGGGCGTGCGCGAGTTCAATGGGCAGTTATTACGTGGCCGGGAACGAAAGCGCGCGGTACGTAAGTCAACCATCGGTGCCATAGGTAGTGATGACAGGACTCTATGGCGTTGCAATGTGTGCCGCCGTGAATGCGCCGCATCGTCGGCGAAGAGACGACAAGTACGTTAGGCTCAGGTTAGTCATGTCCTCATATTCATTCTATTTCTTTTGATGATTGTTTCTAACAAGATCATGCTCATTTGGCAACTAATGCGCTGTTCTTTTCACAGACTTGGATGTCTGCTATCTTCTGCCTATTCTTTTCATTAGCTTTGTTGGTGTATTGTATGATGAATGGTTTGCCTGTGGTCCAATGTGAATTTTGTTGTTTACTCTTATCCTCTCTAGAATGCATTAACAAGCACTCATATACTGAAGGGCTTCTTGTATTACATTTCACATATCTTTCTCCACAGTTTAGATCTTGACATCGCAGTTTCTCTCTGTTTATTTTTCTAGAGATTAAGGCTTCCTTTTCGTGCTAGCCGATAAATTGGCTAATCACTATTGGTCAGCTGGTTACAAAAGCCTCACTCACATGCCTACTGGTTTTATTCCTTCGGGTTTACACAGGATACGTGGTGTGTGAGTGGAACCACAGGTGGTGCAACGCAAGCCACTTGCGGTGAGGGTAGAAGCGTAGACGTCCGTTGGCTTCGGTCAAGCCAATCCGTTTCGGATGCCGCCAACCATATGCAGTAGCACCTCCCGTGAAAATATCTGTATCAAAAACAATCCGAACTAAAAAAACACTGCTACGAAATGTGAAACCTTTTGAATCAGGTACCCTTGATGGTAAAATAACTCCTAGAGGAATACAAAAATCACTTTGATGACGATTACATGAGCCCTGTCTATTTCGGAAAGAAATAGTATGCTGGACCGAATGCCTCTTTTGTGTGCATTGATTTCACTAATGTGCGCAAAATAGTTAGTGGTTGTTTTTCAGATATCTCTCTGATAAGCTAAAGTTTAAATGCAACCGATTTATTAGCCTAGTTTGAGATTCAGTCAGCAGTGGTTTCCTATCTTGAACGACTTTAAACTAACATACAATAGGTTAGCACTGGGATGTATCAGTGATGCTTATCAGGCATAACTTTATAATTTGAATCAGCAGAAAAAAATCTGCGTGATCTGAACTATTGACTCGAAGAAAGCATTTTCAGTACGAATTGAAGATTTTTTTAGGTACGGAAAATAAAGTACCAACCAATGCATGGTCCATTCTTTAGACCTTCAAATTAGTTGACTTACTCAACTAGTTAACTAACTCAATTACGTAAACTAAAATCTGCCGTTCTTAGCTCAGTCATGGACACGAATAAGACAGTGATTACTGAAATGTTTTACTGGATAAAGGATCCAGAACCGAAACACAGCTAATGTAAACCTTGTCCAGATCTAAACCGCTTGGGTATATATAGATTTGTGTGCAATATAACAGCTGTACAACAGTAACTTCTGAATGGTATAGCTTTGATTTAATTTCTATTCTTATCGCTCGTTTCGAATAACACAACAGTGTTTACATCGCTGGTTAAACTGTCACCATGTTATGATGATTATGTGAACGTCAAAGCAAATTTGGAGCAAGAAATAAGTGCAAGTATATCATTCTGAATGTATACTTATTACTTCCGGGTAATAATACAGTGAACCTATTAGTATTCGAAAAAACATGTTTATTTTGAGGCGTATAGTAGATATTGTTCATAAGCATCGTGTCGCAGTCACATCAAGTTGAGTTTGTAGGATTTAATTTTTCTCTCCGCTGGAGGAAATATCCCAATGGGTTAAACTCTCCTGCTCTTCCTGGCAGGTTTCGGTTTTGGTGAGTTTACTATATACAGACTCATCTACGGTCTGAATGCAACACAGAAACAGTCTGTCCTTACGGAACCTCTTATAATAAAAGATATGACTTTGCAACAATCGGCATTAGCTAATGATGAAGTACTGTGTGTGAATAACATCGTAAACCACTCTGTGCAAACGATTTTGGTGACTACAACAACCATAGATATATATTACAGGATTGTCAAAAGCCTAGTCAAGCAAACTATGACAGTTTACAACAGCTGGTATAACTACTAAGTTCACGGAGCTGCCACAGATGTAAATCTAGGAACATGTCTAGCCAAGTTTGTGACACGTTACCAAGAAGACGAACTGAACCGGAGTAAATTAACCCACTAACACAGTGAGCATTTTTCAGAATATTGAACCTGCTTCCGGGTAATGTGGATGAGTGTTTGGCAAGTTTACCGCAATATGGCCAAAATAGTGGACTAACAAACGTATTTCCCTGAAAGTTTCACCCGATCTCTGCATATCTATTGATTATAAAATATAAATATAAATAAATAATTGATAGCGAAAGAATACTTATTTTCGCAAAGTATACAGAAAACAGACTTGGAATGGTCAGTACATCCAATCTGACAGTTTTGTTCTGTCAAATCATGCGCTGTCCGACGAACAGAGCGTTAAATATCTGTACCTCTGACAATTTCTGACTTTCTACCAGGAGTGTTTATGCTGAATGACTACCCAACACGTTTTATACAAAAGGTTGTAGAGTCGAAATGTAAGCCACCTTCTACCAATAAGAAACTTGCGTATATTAGTCTCCCTCTCAGGGAAGACACTATGGTCGAAGTTATCACAAGAAAGCTCACCAGGTCACCCGAAAAAATCTATTATACTACTGAGCTGAGTTTCTATTCAACACTTGTTGTCGTGTCACAACTCAAAGACAAAATTCCATGTTCTACAACCAGTTGCTCTGTGTATTAATTTATATGCTTGTATCATGCGCTATACATTGGTCGTACTACAAGGCTGATAGACTGCGTGAACATTAGTCCGCGTGTTTAAACGGCGGTGTGATTAAAACAGTTTCCTGCACGACTGTTATTAAGCTGATCAACTCTAATATATCAGTGAGAAAGATTTTTTCACAATGTCTACCAAAGAAGTTTATACGGACATTTAATCCCCTCTGGCCAACAATCAATCAAGCCCATAACTCGGAAATGTTTGAGTAGCTGATAACAAACACGCCATTCACAATCTCTACTGACGGTTTTGCTGACTGACCCTAGTTATTGTTTTCATCTTTATTGTGTTGTAATTAGCCTGTTGATCAAACAATGAAAACACACCTTGCTCCCTACTTTGTAGTTCTCATGAAAGAATTGTTGTAGGCTATTAACATATTGTTTACTCTCTCCAATCAATAACACCAATTGACTTACTTACACTGGGCTAACAGTAGCAACAACAAAAAGGGCCATGAGTGGCGCTGGTGGGAGACGAGTACGACAAATAAACAACCGGATTCAATAGACTGCATGAACAAAACAGTGCTGACTAGTGACCGTTAGCGTCTTTTTGGACAACTACAGCGGCATGGAATTCCGATTTCTCAATAAAATGTCAAAAAAGCTGGCCAGGTTACCACCTGGATAATCTTCCATGGTGAGCTTTGAAGTGGACAAGATCGAGTCTTGGTACAGAATAATAAAAAAGAAACCAACAGTGCCTAAAACCAAGAATCAGATTGTTGGTGTCATCTCACATCGTGTCTACCAACTTACATGTAATCACAGAGAAAGTTACATAGGCAGAACCGATAGATGGTTGATCTCTAGAGTGAAGGAATATTTGTCCAAATATGTGCAGGACTATGTAGTACCGAATAACGGCGATGTCGTTGAGGCACGCAAGCGACTAGTGTCCCCAGTCGAAAGGTACGTCCTGACCACCGGTCACGTTATCGACCCAGCTTGTGCACTAAGATTCCTACCACGTCCTTGCTTGCAGTTTACTGAGGCTCCCACATTCAATCGACTAAAGTCGGCCTTGTGACCTCGGAAACAAATGTTCGTGAACTTGACCCTGCTCTAGATTTAATAACCTTTCCTAATCCACCTACTGACTATCCACCTCATTTCTCTAACTCATCTGTATAACAAACCGATACATGTTATTCTCAGTTTAGTACTGACGAGGTAATACGAAGTGTTCTACCAGATCCAACAGTGTTGTTCAAAATTGTGTAGGGACCGAACTGTTTTAGGTGTAGACTAAGACATTTGATTGGCATACAAGAGTTTTAACGTTTGTTTTCATTCTCCATCTGCGCTCAATATTGAGCCGACACCTGAGCACTGTAGCCAAACTGCGAAGGCTTCACTCGGGTCAAAAACAAACACGTATCCAATTCAGCGATGTAGTGAGGTCTCAATTAGTTTTACATGTATACGCACAAACTGTGACGTACTGTAACAAAACATCTGTAAAGTATTGGCTGGTCTCATACACGAACGAGAAACTCAACATCCTGATTTGTAAACAATATACCAGACTGGATTACACCGACTAGTGAGCTTAGTAACGATCTTGCATCCTTGTTCTCTGGTGTAATCATCTCTTAATTTGAAGAATTTCTTGTGCATAACACAGAACTCTGGTAGGACAACAACTCTGAATCCCCCAGCTTTTAAGCTAAACATTAGAAAATGCAATTATACACGAAGTGGTTGGAAATCCTTGAAGTTGTTATCAGAACACATTACAGCAAACCAGCTTGTTTGCAGCTATTCATCATCAGGTCAAATATATCATATCATCGTGGAACGGTATTGCCAGGGTTGATTGATCAAAACATGTTACAAGTCCAAATGTGATCAAGCATGCGATGAAAATCCAACTGAAGACAAAGCTTTGATGTGATTAAATTACAGTTACAACTGAAACCGTCGTAGTTTGACTAACCATAGTGTTGGGCTGTGACAAACGTGTGGCCTGAAGAAGACAATTCTGTGTTTACAAGAATGAGTAATTCAATTGACTTCCGATCACCTTGGGTATGGCCAGAATTCAGCGCCGCATATGTTTCGACCGACTGCCTTTGAGTTGGTAATTCGGGCAGAGAGAAGACCCATAGCTTTTATAAACCTTGAGGCCAAACTATAGTAACCCGTAGTTTTGCGCTTTCAATCGAGCCCATATCTAAAACACAGTATGACTAAAAATCTAAGTTTGGGTTATTCATCAAGTCAAACACCTAGCGCTTCTATGAAAAAATATTGTCGGAGTTAATGGAACGAAGTCAACCATGTCATAGCTACAAATGGAGGCAACTGTTCGATGTAATTACGTCACAGTTATCTAATATTTGTAGACATGATAACTTGACGGCTCATGGTGTGGTTGGCAAGCCATTGCAAACGCAAAACCTGAACGAAACGCTTTCGGATGCATTATAGTGGATCATTCGTCTAAATTTTAACCGTACAAGTTTCAGCCTGAATTCGGCATCCCACAGCATTTGGCTGACCGCCTGGACAAAATGAATTAGGAAGTTTGACGACATAATTTTATTAATTTAGGCCAGTACTTTTGATATAGTTGCATTTACTTGAAGTTTCAGAAAATTGTACACAAAACAACAGTTAGATATGTGTTACTGTTCTAACGAGAATACTGGCTACTCAGAGTGGACGACAAAAAGCATATCTAAATGGTCATCCAACGTTGTCCTCTATCATATTGCAGCATCGAGGAGCATCGATAAGATGGGACAAGTCAAGCAACTTCCTCTGTTCAGTTTTTCAGGCTAAACAAACCCAGATGGTTAGAACATATGTAGCTGATACCAACTGGTAGTCTGCTACACCAAACACTTATTGTCTATGTCACAGCCCATTGGTACGTGATTCGAGGTACGCAAACTATGACGAGGGGAATGCAAACCTTTATTGTCTGACTGGGAATTGCATATCTGATTCATTACTGAAAGTCAAATTCTTGTGAGTCACAGATTCAGAAGTTAGAGACTTGAAGTGAAGTCGTGCCAACTACATTATATGATTTAAGCGTTACTCTGGCTTACCGGAGCTGTCTGTGAATTATGGAGGTTGAATGTTTAAGCTTAATTGTAGTTTCTTCGTATTCCAGTTTGGAAGTTTGGTATCAGTGTCGACCACCGATACATTTCTGTGAGTGATCAATAATACAGTCCCATAAGGTGGACAGACCTAATGTGATCAGCAATAGTTCAGAAGATTGTCGACCTTCCAAGACCCTGGTTGAAAATTCCATCCGTGAGTTCGTCCAGACTTTCTAACTCTACTGACATTTAGACAACCAATTTCTATTTCAACAGGTTAATTCGTGGTACTGTCGACAACAAGTGAAGTGAACGTTTCGTGTTAACGGTTAAACGAGAAACATTTATCCAAAGAATGGAACAAGTGAACAAGGAGCCAACCACAATGAAATCGGTCATATTACAACGTTGACAAAGGGGACGTATGATTTTGGAAACTGGGGGAAAAGATTAACTAATGAGAAGCACCAAATGATGAATGGTGTATAAGTGTATTAAGCGTGTTTTGTTCATTAAGCTAGTGAACAACTAATGGCCTGAATTACTAAACAATGTACAATAATGCAGGTCGAAGTGAAAAGGACTGTCTGTATGGATTACACTTTGGCAGAGCAAGAAAACGAAACCCAGTGTTTTGGCAAATAAAACAATTGGTTCAAAGACCTATCCTGTAAACGAAATTGACCTGCCATACTCGCAACACACAAACAAACAGAGCAACCGGAAGCTGTCGGGCTTATTTGCAGTCCCATGACACTAATCTGCTCGTATTGATACTTGGTAAATTAGGCAGATGAAGTTCCATATGACTTCATGGAACCAGGTTTCGAGAACGACGTTTCCGAAAATACTTCGGCAAACCAAACTGGGGAGGGGCTGAGGTGATCGGACCGACAACTTACTGAATAGTTGTTATCCTGGAATAAATATCACGTTTCAATATACCTCTGTGTGTAAACACAGAGGGAGTGTATAATGCCCTGACAGTTTTCATGTTTCCGAGGTACACTGGCGTTTAATTGCAAGAGGGAATTTAAATTGTTTTTCATTCAGAATTAAAACTAAAAGGAAATGTACTAAAGGGTTCACTTAAATCTCAGAATGTAGAAGTAGACATGAACGGTAACTCTTGAAACACTGCGAGCATCGGGTGCTAGTCAAACACGTTTACAAGCATATATATATATATATGTACCTCGATATGGTTGAATAATCCAGTATTCGCCTGTGGTCTATATTTGCTCAAGCCGCCGATGAGTATTTACAGGTTTGTTTTCACAAAACCTGTCAAGAACCTTTTGCTCCACAGCCCCACGTAAACTTCAGTATTCTCTTCAGTCTTTCTTTCTTATCTGGAAGATTTTCACACACAATATTTAAATGAATTTGGATAAGCTAAATCCTCGGCTTGGCTTACTGATCTGAGCGCCAGTAGCTGGAATCGATGGTTTTCATCCGTTCTGAGCGAACTATGCTTAAGTGCAGACACCCATCGAACACCATCCACGTGGATTGTCTAAGTTTTAAAACAAATGGGAGTAATTCCGCACGACTATACAGTGTACTTGGTTCTGTGGATATGAAATGCATACAGAAGAGGTTTGTCATATATGGTTTGCAATCCTTTCATATATTCGGTCAACTTCCGACGACTTCACGTACTTTTCCTACACAAACTTTGCACCTAAGTTTTAGAAAAATGCATACAAGGCTTTACATCTACACATAACCACTATCAGAACGGTTTATAAATGAGTAGATTATGAGAGTTTTGGAGTTTACAAAGCCATCCCGTGAATATGCCAGTTAAGCCGTAGTGAGATTGTTACAGACAGCACAGATAAAGTCACTACTTCTGAGGTAGTGAATTTATTTATGGTCGAAGGGTTGCCAGTGAGTAATATCAGTAGCTCGTTTGCAACATAAACAGCTTGTTGGAACCTATTGTCTGTTGAAACCATCACAGTCTAGGTGGACACAAAGTGCACTACGATAATGGCTGAGGGGAAGAAATATTACGATTCTTTACACAAAGGTTAACCATTCGAACTGTGTTTGCTCTATTGTAATTTGAAGAGTTCAAAAAAAAATTGATTTGGTCACAGTGGTGTGGTGGATTGAATATTGATGTAAGTGTGCTTATTTCCCGAGTTGACAAGCAGCAATCAATCATATTGATTGACACACATTACTAGTTGTTCCATGAGTCAAACTGTTACCAACCTTGAGGCTAAGCAATTAATTAAACCACTATCAATTTAAACTCAATGGAATGGAATACTTGACTGTCGAGTGCGTAGGGGATTCAAATTCTTTGACATGAGCTTCTGGTTAAAATGTTGCTTACTCGTTTCTACCCGAAGAGAAGGAAACTGAAGGCATCACAGGTCATACGGTGTTAGTTTGCAAACATCATGAAATGGTATCCATCAAGTGATGATTTTACTATGGTACATTATGTTCCACCGAAATTAACTCTACAGGCTACAGTAATTTTTCCCGAAGGATTGAATTGTAGTCAGACAATCACAAAAACTAGCGTACTTAAACACAGTAAAAACGCGCTTGACGTTACATTGGGCGCCATTTCATTCCGAATTACATTACATTATGGCAGTATCTTTAAACGATGAAACTGGTAGAAATCTGACGGCGAACAACATTGCGATGATCAAGGTGGATGCGTAAGGCATTGTAAATCAATCACCTCAATTTTATGATGATAGCTTGAGACATGTATGGTCAACGTGCGGAGAAAATGACTTGGTCAATAACTGTTGACCAAAAACCTTCTACCAACTCTTGCTACATACTACTCCATTTACCATAACATTCAGCTGCTGCAGTTGATTCGTCCGATTCAAAACGGCCTATCAGCCGAAGCCTTTTGGATGACAACCACGTAATCGCTATGAACTCTGGTGTTGTAATAACGGACTCTGGTGTACATCTACGGGTCTTCCAGATATCCGGTGATTGCTCAAACCTTTCCGATATTACAGTGAAGCTACTTTTAATCGCGAGTGTTAAGATGATTCGGGAGTAAATGGATATTGTGGTGTCTTATAATACTCGAATTCGTGGAGCTAATGGCAAGTAATGAACTGGCTCGAGCCCATTGCTGTTCTGAAGGCCAGTAGCAGCAGATAAAGTTACGACTTCAATGTATTTCAGCTACAAGCACACTTATAACTGGCAGTGTTTAAAGCGATTGGTTAGGGGATATGAGACAGACACGTGTCAACCACCCCGCGTTCTTTAAGTGCTTGAGACGCGGAAGGTTCGCCGGTTTGACAGTTATCGCACCAATGGCTGTAAGATAATTCGCACATTCCTGGTTAGCTGTGGTCCTGTCATCACAGTCGTTGGACACATGACTATGATGTTGCCTTTCAGGTACTGGTAGCTTGCAACCTGCAAACATCACATTTCAACAGGAATTAGCACTTCACTAAACTTCTCAGATTCTTACTGTCCCTGAGTTCGCGTTGCACCCACTTGTCCATTTGATATACCTCTCTTATATCGGTGTTATCATAAAATACAGACATAACCGGAACTTCTTATGTCAAACATATGTGGCTTAGCTACTAATTACGGGACAGCTGCCACTATGTCTCTCAACTGTTCTTCGTCTGGTATATTGTGGGGCTTTCTGATCGGCGCTAAATTTTCATGTTCAGAATACTAAGAGGGAAGTTTTCATTATAGCATTTTATTAGCACTCAATTTGGAATGTTTCATAGTGTAAATTCCTATTAGAGTTGACGGCACTTACTGAGCAAGGCTCACTCAGTTCACTTGTGGTTCCACTGGTTAGGGTTTGTACACCTCTAAGGTAAGTACGTTCATATGAACACTGAGACAAAAAAGAACTTGGTGTAGTCAATCAAACAGTCTAGACAAAGTCTCAATTGATTTTTAAGAAGGTAGATTGAATATTCATAATCCTCAGTTTAATTAAGCCGGTAATGCGAGTAGGTCAGCTAAAGATCTCCGACTCCGCAATCGTATTCACGGTGCACTTGACCTTCACAGTTTGATAACCTCCGCAACTAAGCGCCCCTGTCTAGTTCCAAACTCTCATTTACTTTGGCATTTTCAAGATCAATTTTACCAGCCGTGTCAAAAGTGTGACTAGCAAATGTGGAACCCGTTATGATGTGATGGAATCTAAATTGATTTCGGATTTTCTGTTATTTCACTCGGTGCTCAGTAGCTCTAGTTTCGAGTTCTCATGCCGTTTGTCTAATATAAGCTGTTGAACAAACTCCCCATTTTTCTACGTAAACAATTACTAGTTGTCTAAACAGATAAATGATCTAGAACAGATCAATTTGCGAAGCCACGGTGGCTTTGTAGCTTAGCTGGTAAAGTATTTGCTGCGTTTGGGCATTTTGATTCTACTGCTGGTTCGAATCCAGCCGAAGTCCAGATTTTTCGCACATGGATCTCTTTTAAGTTATGAAACCTGCCAGACTACTTATCAATAGGTAAAAGATCCCTAAGATGCACCAAGATTTTTTACGTAGTGTCGTCCCTCTTCAAGACCTATCTGCTACCGGCCTTTCCAATAGCGTCCGAATTTTCTTTCTCAAACGGAATACTTTTTCCCATTTCCACAGTGTTTTATATACTCGGTTGGATGCTATTCGTAATTCTCTTCTAAGAGCCCCGAAACAGCAAATCCTAAACAAACTTATTTTGCACTGCAAACGCAGTGTTCCATACAGCCTTGCATCCATAGACAAATACAGGTGACTAGAAGATGGCTCAAAAAGAAGTGGCGATTATGTTATTGGGCAAGGGTTAGCCCAAGCAATTTCTTACAGACGTACTAAGAGGAGCACACTGGAACTGTATGCAGACAGCATACTCAAAATCTATAAAGAAAGAGCAGAAATAACAGGGCTTAAAATAGTTACCTTAGTTTCGCAATATGTTTTGTTTACATTTACTTGTATTCGGGTTTAATGTAATGTTATGCAGTTGTTAGCCCGTTTTCCTCGCAATACTTTCTACCATACCCCTTCAAGTGTCTCCAATATGAATAAAAGACGTTCGAAATTGATCGTCGCCATCGCTTTCTTATGAAAGTTCCATGCAACCCCTTTTGAAGAAAAACACTATACTCGAATTTCACCCTTGATATAGCGATTCACTAATGCATATCTTTGTCACGGCCAGGACTAGTAATCCAGTCACGCTTTTAAGAGACAACTGTGTTGACGGCTGTGCCATTGAACTCATATTAGGCACAGTTGAATTATCAACGCCCAACCACATTCGCTTGTGACTAATGCCAAGGCAGGTAAGTCTATGAGAACGACAAAGCCGCCATCAATTATGTGCGAAGTTTATTCTATATTCAACAAAATTCTCATGCAGTTTACGAACAAAGTAGTTTTGCTTTCTGATGTATGACCATAAAATTCACCTGGTTCCTCCACAGTGTTTTATATAGCCCATAAACAAGGAGTGGTCATTGTGTGGGCCTACCGCTGGGAAGTATTTTCTTCAAATCAGATGCATGCGAAGAAGGCAGACTGAGAATCAGATGAACTGTTATAATATTTTGCTAGTGACAAAGACGGCTTCCTAGCTTCCGAGTTTACTCGGGTGTGAAACGTTCACGTATGCTAAGTAGTTGACTGGATAAACTGCAACACTGTCTGATGTACAGTCAACAATGTGACAACTTTTTTTTATCATCAATCTACTTGCTGACCTATGATCTCAATAAGCACAGTCTAGTGAGAAAAAGATATTTCTCACCAGTGTTTTGTAGTTAAACGAATACCTTGGTACTGATGAGTAGTCGGGGATTTGGTTAATTTCAAGCTGAACATCACCTACAATTGATCGCAGCTGTCGCAGTCCCATTCAGATTAAACATAGAGGAAAGTATCGCCAGTTCACATTTTTGATTGCCAAACATCAGCCACTGAAACTGTCGTGGCCTCACTAAACAAGCATGCATTACACATCTGTGTTTTAGTTCGCCTTTCTTGTGATGCAAAAAATGGATTTATCTCGCAAAATACTTTCTCCTTTTACCCCCTTCAAATAAGTGAGCGGTTCGAAGTATTTCATGTTTACGAGATGAAATCTCTTGGAATTGTTTATTCCACTCCTAGCGAACTAGCAGAATAACAGCACCTACGTTTGCTTAAAGTGAAACGTCATATGGTAGGTTGATACACATCTATTGTTTTGCCCTTCTAAATACATTCATCCCAACTGTAACCACCCGAAAAGTGGGTTGCAAGAGTAAAGTTCTCAAAAACAACCGTAATGACTTTTCTTGAGTATGAAGTGAGAAAACATGAATGGCAAATATAAGAGAAACAATGACAAATTAACACTTGTTAGACCAAGTGATATTATACGGGTGTG
>JTDE01000351.1:0-24799 GCA_014338405.1 Paragonimus skrjabini miyazakii
ACTGGTTTTCTGGTTTAATTATTGTGGAGAACAGGCACGGTTCTAAATAGAAGCGTTCTAGTCCTCTACAAGCTGTTAAAATTTTTTTCATCGGAGTTGTGCACTGGAGCTTCGATGTGGACGAAACTATTGGGGCATGCCTTATCTGTGACAGTTAAGCATCAGTATGAACCACTGATGTATTGCTGTCTATGATAATGATGATGTGTCTTATCAGAGGCTTGTTCGCGACGTTGTTGTTGTCCGCTTCTCATGGAGATTCCAGTCACTCTTCAGATAACAGCAATATCTTCAGATGCCTCTCCTGCTCTCTTCTGGGATACAGTCAGATGCATCGGGTTTACCGCGCATTTACAGGTTGGTAAGCAACAAAAGACAAACCAACGCTCCTCACGACTTGACCTTGTGTTTGTAAGCGAGTTGGCTCTTGTCAAATATCGACAACTGTGCTACTGTTCACTCTAACTTTTCTTCCACAGACGTAAGTCTATCTCTTGCCGTAATTGTCGTAGACTCAAGTATGATCCCGTAAGATCTGTCTCCGAGGAAGTTAGCTGTTTGCCGGAACACAAAGACGTTTCTTTAGATGGGCACTGACGAAGAATCAAAGACAGCATACCGAACGTCGTCAAGCGTTCCATGCCAGTTGTTTTTCCTAGTCCACCCTCAAGCAAACATTAGTAAAAATTTTGTCATGAGCAGGTGCACTGGGAAGGTTAAAAAAGTCAGATGTGCTTTTTAGATGTCTGTAAGTTATCAAGTTTATCTTTTGCTCACTTTCTCCCCGCTGACACAGAGACTGTGTGTCTGCTTCGGAGATAAGCTGGCATTAATGTTAGTAGCTGAACACCGTACACAGTGAATGTTGGCCGATGAATTCGTATGCACCATGTAACTTTGCTTTTTCTGTACAATACACAACTATCGGTTTTCTCTGTTGTTATTTTATGTTTGATTGAGATATAGCAGTAGTTTGTGAACGTGTTTCCTCTGAAAGCGGCCGTCTGCGTATTGATGGTGATTATTTTACCGGATTTATTTAATAGACGCATTGTATTGTCCTATGAATGCACTGTAAGCGAGGGGAGAACCGAGTCGGTCTCATGTAGATTGTTTAGGAAGTGTGAGCTATCGCATAATTCGTCGATTGCAACGAAAGCATATGCGCAAGTTTTGTTTATTGGTTAACTTTTATCCGGCTATGACGGAAGTCGCGTCGACTCTGGCAAGTCGATTCTGGATCTACTTTGTTCTGTTCGCTAGACCGATGCGAACGATAGACTAGCGGCATCGGTTATCGAATATCTAAGGGCGTTTTACGTCCATTCTGAGAGGCTTTATTTTGCAGCTGTAGAGTGATACCGTTGGCACGGTTGACATATGCACACTTTTAGGTTACAGGAAAGACTGAAATGTCTGTAGATCTACCGAGTCTTGGAAACAGGAGCTTCTGTTTCAATTTCTATCTTTTCGTCATTGCTGGTGCGAATTCCTGAATGCACGAACCGGTTACAGACCTCAATCGGATTGTTATCTGACATAAACTTTACTTGTCCACTTCAATCTTGTAGAAGCACTTCTTATTTTGAAGCCACTTAACGCATTCCGGAATACTTCGTACAGCACCACATGCTACCTAACGTTATCAGGGCTGCTTGTAGTAGATAAGTGAGACTGCACTTCATCCTTATCTGTTAACTGTTTAGAATGCCTTTGCTGTAGAACATTCGAACTGTGGTTCCAAGAGGCATCGAGGTAAGACAACGCAACAAGGTTTGAAAACAAAACTTTGTATTCAAGCACCGTTTAGAAGTTTAAGAATTAGTTAGCTCTAGCATACTCTGGGCCAGCGGCGGCAACCGAAGACCGGCTCAGGTCCACTCGAACACACTGGAAAACACCAAGTCAAAAATTCTCTTCAAATAACAGTCGAACTGGTTTGAGCAGAACGACCTTGTGGATTAGACTAGTAGGCAGTGCGAGCATCCGCTGCTTGCAGTGGGTTGCAAGTCTGAAGAAAGTTGGACCGATTTTATGGCGGGCTCCCTATTACAAGCATATATAATACCATGCACGCAGAACATGTGGGCGGAAGCGCGCGGTTTCAGCCAATATTCCTTGGAAAGCCACACGATCGTTGTTCTGTACCCAAGCCTCCCTTGGAACGCTGGCTTTGGACAACTTTTGGTCACATAACCGGAGTTATCAACGCCTGGACCACTCTCTCGTGACACTCCCAATGCCTTTTGCTACTTTGCCAGTCTAAAATGAAACCAACCCAAAGTGTGCATTATGTGCCTTCTGGGTTCACTGTGCTGGCTAGCGAATGTGGCAACGAATCAGAGCTGCCAGATATGCTGATCCAGACGCAGAGCTGAGCCAGACGCTGGGTGGTTATATCGATGGCAGTGTGGCGCGAAAATTCAGGGTCTGGATAGGTGTGTTAGGTTCCGTTGACTACTGGGTTCTGTATTCGAGTATACTAGGCTGGTGAACACTGCCCAGGATGCGAGGACGTCAGCTCGATTTAGAGTGAGTTGGTGATGGTGGCGCGCACATGTAACGATCTCGGATTAAATGTTACTTACAACCATACAGCGACGCACGCAATGTGCGAAAAGGGCGCAAGTTTATTCTGTGAAAGACCTGGTGAAGCGTTTAGACGTACTGTTGATGGCGCTGAAATTGTGTGTGATGGTTTGAGACTGTTTTGTCAGACACAAGTTGGGCACGTATCCCTTGCCAGATTTGCGGATTGCAAGTTGGACAACCGGATGGACGAGGAATTTTCGAATGGACACTCGAGTTTTGGCTAACTGGTATCGTGCCCTGCAGAAATTGCGAATTACGGTACTTTCAATAATCTTGTGTAGGAATCTCTGTCTCATTAAGTAATCACGATGAGAAAGAGATCTAAAATTTAGTATGGGTATAAAGTTGCGAAGTATGTATGTTTTGAACACCGTTATACCGAAGTCTGGCGATAAAAAGGGTAAGAAGCATCATAATAGTAAAAAATAACATCATCATAACCTGTAGTGGAGAAAATGGGCTCGTCCGAAGAGCGAGGTAATCTGGTTTGTATGATAAGTGCCGGAGTGAACTTGAGAGAAGGACACTAATTTTCTTAAGTGTAGATGAAAATGCTCTGAAAGGGAGTTTACGGTTTCTTTTATACAATGTACACAATCATGTCAGCTGAATATTAACGACTGTTGTGAGGTCGAGCCTGGTTGCTGCCACCGATATTGCTCACCTTTGAACAGCCAAACACTATTCAGCCTATATTCGGCTTTGCATATCGTACGGCAATAAACGTCTCGTGCATGCAGTAGAAACCTAGTTAGATGTAGAATATGTTGCGTTAACTTGCCACCTACTCAATCATAATGTACGTATGCAAAAAATTTTTAAACACGAATTTACCCTATGGTGAAGTACTCACTCACGCTTGACTATCTTCTGTTTAGGGCTATGCTCATCGTGAAACATCATTAAAGACTTTCCGGTTCCTAGGGTTGTATTTTGCAAAACTTTCGTTACCGAGCACTCGGCCGATGTTGTTGTGGCCAACTGGCC
Source organism: Paragonimus skrjabini miyazakii (assembly GCA_014338405.1). Classification (NCBI taxonomy): domain Eukaryota; kingdom Metazoa; phylum Platyhelminthes; class Trematoda; order Plagiorchiida; family Troglotrematidae; genus Paragonimus; species Paragonimus skrjabini miyazakii. Next base: position 3,580 of record JTDE01000351.1, read on the forward strand.
TAAGGTTCGAGGTGGACAGATGATCTGGCGTGGTGACTTGAAGTCAGCCATCAAATGGTTATCCACTCTAGGCAGCGTTCGTCTCACGGGCTGATGCCTGCGTGACTTACAGAGTGGACGGCAGCAGACTATAATCAAAATTGTGGCTAATCGGACTTAATGTTGCCGTTGATTAACTGAATCGTTTGTGAAATCAATGCACCTAATTATCCAGGGCAATAAAAATCGCAAAGAAGCTGTCTTGCTAATGACGCTCGTGGCTCCGTTTTTCGTTATGGTTGTATCTCAATTAGACATTCACCCGAATCACTTATGTTTTGGTACTTTTGATAGTTATAACCATTTATGGCAATACATCAGCGCATCCTGTTCGCTACAACTTGTTGGTACGTTGTTGACTTACAAACTGTACGTCACCAGTGTACGTAGGAATTATCTCTTTTTGGTTTTCTACTTCTTGAATAGTTTTGAGACACAAAGGTTTCGGTTATGGTGCTTTTTGGACACGACTCACAATCAACTTCTGTGACGTGGTTCATTCATCTGTTTACTCGGGCCGCTCTCGTCTTTTATGTATGGCTTTGTCTGCAACTTGGGCTCGTTTTCGTTTTGTTTGACTTCGTGTGGTACGCATGACACTATTGTAACGCTTCTGTTGCTTGTTTTCGCGCCTGTTCATTGACTGTCAGGATTGACCAGGACATTTTCATTGGTTTGTTATGTTGTCTTGAATTTTCTAGATGTGGAGTGAGAACACATCAGGATGATGAGAACAAGCCGGGAGAAAATTTATGCAGCATTTTCCTGACTTTTTGCTTTGGTCTAGATTTTATCGTTGATTAGATACCATTCCTGCTGATGAGTGATCTGTATGAAACTGATCAGTGTTCGAAGAGAAACGGGAATTCTCCAATTTGTGAAGTACACAATCTTCATCCACCAACATTCCAAGCGTCAGGATATTATTTAAACGCCCTTGCGACGGCCTGTAAATGGATATTTCCAAGCGTCCCGATAGCTTCTTCAGTAGAACGTCGCGCTCATTCTTGTTGACCCAAACTTAGTTATCATATTCCATTCAGCTTGTGTGACCAGTTAACCACACGCATTCCGGCGTATCCTAGCATCGCAGTCTAGACCATTTTGCGTGAAATTGTTGTGCTTCTACTTCATTCTTGAGGATTCAGTCTTGTCAATACTTGCCAGTGTCGCTGCAACGAGCCAGATTAGGGCACCTAATGTTGAACATTTATTCGGTGTGCTCAGTCCATTAATTTGCAGTTGTCTTTGTTGAATTTGGCATTGTTTTGTAACTGAACTAACTGTCGTCCCTGTGATCCGTAAGATTTGAAATTGGAATTGTGTAATCAGTTTGATGTTGAGTAAAAACCTTGATCTTCGTTAGTTTCTGCTTTCATTTCAGATCATTATTTCACGCCTCCGTTGAGTGTCTTCGCATGCTTTTTCCTTCGAAGTCCATTTTGTCGTGTTCATTGACAGTTGCTGATTTTTGTGGCGCAACATGTGTGGAATAGCCCTCATACCTGTTCCGGGCGATGTGGTAAGCCACGTGGTATGATCTTTCCTCTTATCTTTTTGTCGTTGAAATTTCCGCCAGATTCACATTTAGTTCCTCAAACGTGTACTAAATGTTATACTTGATAAAAATACTTCTTTTATTCACACGCTATCCGTTTTTGAAAGAGGGTTAAATTTGAAATCTTCATTCGTGGCCTTTATTTCAAGAATCTGGCCCTCATGGCAGTGAAGTAAACTACAAATTTCCCAATTTATTACAAGCCTCCATCGATATGAATTCTGGTGCTTTGGAATACACAATACGTCTTCGTTAGATTGGGTTTAGTAATAACTTGTTTCGTGTGGCTATCTCCTTGAAGAAGCCAGCTGTGGTGGTCATCTGAAACTTCACCGACAATAGTCCGTTGTTTGTAATGCTGTCCACACACCACTCCCTCTGCCTTTTGTGTGTCAATGGTCATCGAGTGTCTTTTACACCCGTGAGCTGGCGTCCTCTTCATCCATATTCTACACTCGTTGGATCTCATGATCACCTTGGTGTTTTGTACACCATTTTCTGATAAGTTTGAAATCAGCGTTCTTCGGCCACCATGATGGAGCGATCAGTGGATTGTCGATCGTCTCAGAAGTTGGTTGTCATCCTCTTACTTTGCTGGCGGGGGTTTTTGACACATGACCGAAAAGCATAGCAGACACATTGTGTGGAGGTGAACACGATTACAGTGTCAAGTAAAAGTGTCTCGCTGAGCCATCTTGAGAACGGTTAACTTGGATACAACGTTCTACTACCCTAGCCGGTTTAACAACGAACAAGAAAGATCCATTCAACTCACTGACTCAGGTTTGATCTAGTCAGATTGTCTATAGGGACGGAAGTATTCAAAATAACCAAAGCCCAGCTGCGTGCTCAATGTGGCTCTCATCACGACAGACCTAGTTCAAGTGTATGCCTTCGTTTGCATGATTTTTAATTCTTCTGACCGTTCTCTATCTCACACCGTGTTGTACTCTTTGACCTTTGTTTGACGCAGGTCTCGGAGTATGTTAGTGCTTTTCATTTTTCAATGGCGACAAAATCTACCAAAACTCACATCCGTTAACATTTCCAAAATCTATCACCGACTATTCATGTGCAGTATTTAAAGCATTTGAGTCAAAATGATTTTGTCTCTACCACTTTGTTTCCGTAACTATTCGTTAGAAATTTCCGCCATTTATCAACGGGGATCTATAAATGACCGGACACTTGTGGTTGACATCCTGGTTCTTAATGTCGTCATTGTATCATTCTCTTTTATTCTCATTGGTTCGACAGGGTCCACTCAAAGAGGCCAATCTTGAATGTATACAATCCATTTTTGAACTCGATTTCTCCACATTGTTGCATCGAGGACCTGATTTATGCTCCTACCGATGGATTTCGATCGGTTCTTCTGAGCTGTTTGCCCTTGGTTCCGTCTTGTCTCAGCGTGGGACTATTGTGAGGGAGCAGCCCCTGGTGGCCGAGAATGTGATCTTCGGGTTAAGTTATGTCATGCTGTGGAATGGGGAAATTTATTCGCATGTGGATGATAAAATTTCTGCGCGTTTTCAGGACCAATCTAATAACGATGCTGAAGTGTTGTTATCTTTGTTGAAGGATACGTCATCTCCGGAGGAAATAATTCGTCAATTTGGTTTATTGCGTGGGCCATACGCTTTCATACTGCTTGAGGTAAGTCGGTTGTAATCCATTTTCCCCGCCACTGTATTTTTTATCACGTGAAGTGATTTTTGTACAATTTTGATCATAATGGGTGCAACAAAATGATGTCAGCTGCCACAATTTACTATTGTCTGTTGTTTAATCATCATTTGTCTTTGGAAACAATGCATTAGAAACTGATTTTGGTGTTTAACTACTGTGGAACAATGTCGTGAAATGTGTATGTAAACCAAGATGAAGTATGCTTTCATAATAGTGAGAGCAAAAGAGGGAAGTTGGAGAATGAGTGAGCGCTTGTACTCAAATTTCTTAAGATACACACAGTCTACAAACTCAACTGGCTGTGATGTTAACGTTCTGCATCATCTTTGATGCCAATTTCCTACGGGTTGTTTCGTTTCATTGATCTTCCTTGTTCCGCGGATGAATCTGTAAAGAACCGACAACACACGTCAGTTAGTTTGTTTACTTGCCATGCCCCATAACGTTTCTAGTTAGATACAACGCTGGTGAGGAATTATATATTTTCAGACTGCTTTACTTGATCTCCATGATGTCGTTAGTCGACCGCCTATTGTGTAACGCCAATGAGCTGAGGGCTCAGTAAAAAGTGTACGACTCGGTTAACGGTCGTTTTATGATCCTGCTGTATCATTTAATCTATAAAACTAAAGGTTTGGTTTAGTCAACCTGTTAGATTCGTACAGTCAAAAGCTCACCTACACATCTGCTGTCTCGCCGATGTAATCCGATGCGTGTGCGTTGGACACAGGCATTGATGGTTAGTGTTCAAGAGGAGTTTGGCGTCACAACCCTTCAGCACTTGTGTTTTGCAACTCGGGTGAACACTGATCTGTCTACGATCTTATAATTGTCAGCGTTGAGTTTGTGAGATATGTAGTGGAACTCTTAACCGTGATAGCTTGAGTACCCACTAACAAATAACGATATCCCAATGATAGTCAACGAAAAGGTTGCCAGTGGTTTGGATCTTTATTGTTGGGGTTGATGTGCAAGCTTAATGCAGTGGCGCTCGTCTGGGATCGTGTTCTGTCCTGTTCGATTGCGTTGTTTACTGTTCTGATCCAGGTACAACCTAATCATGCGTGCCTGTGTATCGACCGCACTGAACTACATCCAGTTGGAGCGTTCCAATTGGCTGAGTGTGCAGATGATGACTGCGTGCGTGCGTACGTTCGGATGTGGAAGAGAGCTTTCGGGCCGGCAATCGTATAGACGCGCATGTGCGGGACGCTCACTGGAACGTCACTTAAACTAGACGGCTTGTTACGTGATGGGCCGCATGAGAGAGCGAGACGGCAGCTACACAGCCTCCCAGCAGCTTCGAGGTCATGGTGAAACAGCGACCACAAGTCGATCTAGAAAACGCACTGATCGACCGGATTGAATCTTGTAGGAACTTGTTTCAGATAGTTTATGTGAGTCAGTTGGAGTAGATTCCTCCAGTAGTCGCACTGGAGTGAGATGATCGATCGATATGTTATTGCGAGGCGCACCGACATCCAACGTGTAATGTCTGCCCGAGCGATTCAGAACACGATACGGACGTTTGTACGCTGGTTGTAGGGATTCGTGGAGCTTATCACAGCGGACAAATACAGTCAGTCAGTTTGTTAGGATAATTGGTGGGTTTGCTTTGTAATCGTGGTGATTGATAAGCTAACTTGGACATGAAATACTGCAAGCGACTTATGTAATTTGTCGGATCATCGGGGTTTGCACTGTCCGAATAGGTTAATAACTGAGCATCACTTAGACTAGACAGCTTGTCACATGATGGGCCGCGTGAGAGGGCGAGACGACGGCTACAGATACCATATGAACGCCAAAGTAATCTAAATTTCTTGACTTGAAGAATCATTCTGAACTTATGAAACTACCAAGACAGATCTTTGTCATTTAATTACGTACAAACTCTGTTAGGTTACTGTTGTATTACCGTATCTCATATCAAGGTCTACAAATTCCAGTCGAATGTACTCCGTATCGAAATTGATGCTGATTAAAACTGAGCGTATTCTTTCATCCGGGATGAAATCGTAATGCACATTTTGCGCACGCCAGCTGACTGCTATCGCTTCATTCTCTGTGAAGTTGCTCAATGATGATGTAGCCACATGGCAATAGCTACTCAGAGAATTCTGGCAGAACTACGCAGCGGTTTGGCGTTCATTCAATAGTTGGCTGTGATTTCGTTTCATCAGCCTGGTTATTATTGTCTTCCCCAAGTTTGCTTGTGAAGTCAATGCAAAGGCGGAGTACGTATAACGTGATACATTATTGATGTGTTTGAATGGGAATGTACGTTGCCATGGATCATGGGGACCTAAGATGATCATTTCTGCACCGTTCATCTGCATATTGCCGATTCGAACCAATGTTTGGAAGTTTCTGCTCAGAATGTTTGTGATGTGCAAAATTTAGTTAAATCTATCACTGCTTTTCTTGTTCATACAGTGTTCCTTCTAAAATACAAAGCATCCTTTCCCAGTCCCGACTATGTATGACGAAATCAGGCAGCCGGTTGTATAATATAGTATATCGTTCAGTATGTTTTTTTGGATAGCACAAAGCTTCTGCTGAACGGGCAACCTGACATCATTGCGCTAATGGAGAAACAGATTTGCAGTGAGTTGCGGATTTTGCTATCGCATGAGTACATAACCGAAATGCAGCACAAATGTATGAAGCCTGTTGGTAAAATGGCCTTACAGTTATACAGATTACCCCAGATTCACAAACCACAAACCTCAGTAAAGTGAATTCTGGCAAGGCGGGTTCGCCTTACCATGATCCGCCAAGTGGTTAGTGGATGTTGTGCAATAATTGAATACACTCGCTTCAAATTTTGGTTTGAAGTACACTTTTTTCTGTGTGATATTCCAGGTAACGTTGGCCTGAAACGAAAACTTATATGCTCTCTTGACGTAAATTCGCTGTTTACACATATGTCATTAAGAGAGACGGCTGGCTTTGTCTGTGATTTTGCATTGACTCACCTCATGGAGTTTGACGCCTTAGTCGTTACCTTGATATCTTTGCTATTACTACGCACTAAAACTACCAAATTTTATTTTCAAAACGAGGGTTTTAAACAGGTAGACCATTTCGCGATGGGTACCCCACCGGGATTGATTTTGAATGACCTATTTTTATGTATAGTTGAATTCCGTTTTTCGAATGCACTACACATGACATCTGTTTGATGATTCATATTGGAACGGTTCGATAGTTTTCTGTGTTGCATTTTTTGTATCTATAGCTTTTCAGCGGCAGAGTTTATTTTGGCCGGGATCGTTTTGGCCGTCGTTCGTTGGTGGGTAGACGCGCTCATAACTTAACAGCCTCTGTCAGTATGAGTCTAACCGTGATCTCAAGCGTATTCCTTGAGCAGGCTACCAACACTACCGATGTGGTGAGTTGTCATACTTCAGTTCGTTGCCTGTTTGTTTATGGCCGTTGATTCAACACATACTTTTCGTTTTGCTTAACGGTTCAGGACGACTGGATCGAGATACCCGCAGTTGGATTATTTGTGGGCCAATTTTCCCGATCAAATGGAGTTTGGTGTTTCTCAGATTTTCTCCTCTATCCTTGGACAGCTGAGCATACCACCTCGTCATACATTGTCAGTAGCTTGGACGTGAAACAAACTAGCTGTATTTTATCTTCTTCGTCTGTATCAACACACTTGGAAGTTTCTACCTCCTCATCGATTAAGGAAGTTTCTCTGCGATTCCTAGAGCTTTTGTTGGACGCAGTAAAGGATCGCATTTTGTTGGCCTCGGCTGTATGTACCCAATGCAGTTGTGTGGCAGACACACTTAGTGTGGCTTCATCGACGTGTGAACATGCTCGATTTGCTGTGCTGTTTTCCGGGGGCGTTGATTCCACCGTATTGGCTGCCTTGTGTGACCGGTAAGTATGCACTATCATGCACTGTTTCCTTCTGGTATATTACTACCTGCTGTGTAGTTCTTTCCGGATAATCTGTCACATCGTTGTTTTAAGACGTAAAACCAGACTGGCAATACGACTGTTGTTATTGTTGCTGCTGTTGTCGTTATGTTTGACCGAGATGTCTCTGAGTCGTTTTACTCGAGTTACCTTGTCTCCAATGTTGATTCAGACCAGGTCAGCGTCGCATGTTACCTATCACTAGTGTCCTTGTAGTCCGACCGAACTCTCTGCTTGCGTGCACACGGAAACAAGTTATGAAGACTTTGAACTTGTTAACCAACTTTATGGAACCAGCATATATATTAATACCTGGGATAGCTCACTGACAACTACGTCGAGTGCCAATCATACAGTCGCGTATTCGATTTCTGGCCATGTAGATTTCTTTTCGTCTTGGTTTGATCACACGGCCAACATTAGGAATACACCGCTAGAAGTGTTTTATTTAAATTTGTTAACTACCTACGATTGGCATGTATACTACTTGTATACAATGGTCGCGTGTTAATAATAATAATTCCTGTTACAAGGACAGTCTGTTCCACCTTTCCTCACAGCTACTCCTGAACTTCCAGAGAATGTGTTCAACTTCAGAAACTAAGCGTAACAATATGACCTTATGTTAAACCACCGATTTGGACAGTGAATCTGTCATGATGCGCGTGGTCAACTAAAATTAGAAATAGTTAACGCACGATACCATGTGCGAATGGTGAATACGTAGTACGGAATAGAGCATTCCCAAACACTTTGGAAGAATACAGAGGAACTTAACCTTCAGCCAAAAATGTGTTTGTTCACAATTTAAAAAAAAATATTTAGCCTTCTAGAAGCCCACATTAATTGGTACTGTAAAAATGGAGTGAGCCAATCGGAAGATATCGAAAAAAAAACGGGTTTTGAGGTGTTAGAGCGTGAAATAGTAACGTTTATTATCAAATTATTTTCAAGGAAATTCCGAAAAATAAACCGTTTTTCAGGAGAGTTTATTCTTTCCGACCAAATGCCCCAGTAAGGAATTTCCAGCTAATTGAGGTGAAATGGGAGGCCGGCAATCTCCTCAGTTGACTTTATTCGTTCAGCTAAGGAAGCTACATTAGTTAAATTATTCAAAACCTTGCAGTCTTCCAGTATTACCATTTGACCAACTATTAACTTGAATAAAACAATGAGAAGACGCAATTCATGTGATGTTCTCCGGAGTAACATTTCGTACATTCTTATCACACATGGACATGTAACTAATTTTAAACCGGGGTAGCCGCAGTGTCAACACTCTGCAAGTCAACGGGTACCCCCTGCGATTTATTAAAAAGTACAACAAAGCCGTCATTCCAACTGTAGAAGTGACGACGGTACCAAAGAGAACAGTGTATGCAGAACTCCTGTTTCTAGGGGACAGCTGGTCAATAGTGACGAAGAAGTGTCTAACAACGGCTGTATCCAGGACTTATAACGGTGCAGAGTTGTATGTAATATAACGAACGAGAACTCTACCAGTCGCCCCAGTTACGAACAAACAGTGTACGTCTGTCATATCTCACTGTTTATACAAATACTCGTGTAGCTGCAGTATGAGCTACATAGGGAGGACAAGCGGACACCTAGCTGTTCGTATCAAGGAGCATGTACCCAAATGGCTGGAAACACAACTAGAAACTCCAGGAGCCTGTATAGATGCTGACGGACGGCACCCCGCATCTTCCGTTGCAAGGCACATAATACAAACAGAACACATAGTCAAAGTTTCTGACGCGTTCTCGATGATCTTTCGTAGCAACCGGAAACGCATACTCCAGTTTGCTGAGGCTTCGGCCATTAAACGTCACAGTCCCCCCTGTGTGTTCAAAAACAATTTGTGTTGACACTGCGGTTACCCTTGTAGTCAGCATTCCCACAATTTTGATTTTTCATTTTTGGTGTCTGTCCGTTTAATCCCTTAAGCCATGACTTCCGCTCTGTGGAACTTTGACTCGTTTAAAATTAGTTAAATGTCCATGTGTGATCAGAATGTACGATATGTTACTCCGGAGAACATCACATGACTTGCGTCTTCTCATTGTTTTATTCAATTTCATCAATGGAACAAACTGTTTCATGTATTAACTGATTATGAGGATGCAACCTGCAACCGAGTTCTGCATCCAGATTTTCATCTCTTATTTTTATGTGTTCAATCGACGTGTTTAATCGAAATGAACGGGAAATGGAGAATACTGTGAGAATTGCCCGTTGAAGGATGGAGAAATTTGTCATCATTTTGGAGAGGTTTCCGTGGAGGCCTAATTGCATATTCTTGTCAGCCCAACCGCATGCCGCGCTAACAGGGATGGTGTGTAGTACGTGTAACCACTTTCGTAGGCTGTCGGTCAGCGGGTATTTCACAGTCCAAGCATTCACTTTGGTGTGTCCTCTCCGTGATTGATGCACTCAGTAGGTTACTTCGATGATGGAAGAATGTGTTCAGCACCACAGGGTTTGAGAAATAGAGAAGGCAGATGTTTCGCACTTAACACAGAAAAATGGAAGTCAAAAATCGCGAAGAAATAGGACTGCGTAGTTCAAGCAGGTTACAGGCTCGTACACCTACCCACCCACAGTTGGGTGGGTAGGTGTACGAGCCCCTTCTCTTTACGAAAAGGCAAATGCACTTCAATTTTTACCGAAAGAAATGCAGCAAGGTCGGCGAAGGCCTTCTGGGCCAGACAGTTCCGTCTCACCAACATCTTGCTTGTGACCGATATAATTTATTGTCAAACATTACTTTGTGCTCATTCGCTAAGCTTTTGCCAGTTTCATTGTCGCGGAGTGTAGTACTTGGGTTGCGTCGTATTTTGAACACAGCCTGCTTGCACGGTATGATTGCCTTTCTCAGACACGAGCACCCAGTAGTTTAGCAAATGCGCCGTAAGATGTGTTATAATTTCGGGCTACTTACACGAAGTGAAGTAGTATGGAATTGATAGCTAAGTGGTGGATCACTAATACCGCAACGTTTTCCACGCTTATTGTGAGCGAAATTCCGAACTCACTGTGAAACGCCTTCGGGTACTGTTTTCACCCTAACTATGGGATTTAGTACATAATAGCTTAGGTGTCATGGTCATTTGACATATCTATATTATTGTTATGACCCGATGGTCAACGATAGTTAAAAATGTCTAGCGCACGGCAATACAAATCACGGAACGTAGCACAGAGCTTAGCAATACCCGGAAACCCCAGAATAACACAGAAGACCGTGACCTTAGCTGAGAATGTATTTGCTCTCAAACCGAAGGTAACAATGCAGACGAGCGTCTGCATATATATAGTCTTTTGATGGCCTTGAAGAATCCCACTTGAATTGATGCATTAAAAGTGGGATGGGCCAATCACAGACACCGGGAAAACGTGCGCCAAAATTGAGTTTTGGCACGTTGTGGCGCGAAAAAAGTAAGATTCAAAATCCCGAGATATTAAACGATAATATCTCTAAAAATAAATCATTTTTGGGAAAAATAGACTTCCCCAACAATTATAAAAGAATCGGATCATGTGTGGCTACCATTGTGTACCTGTGAACAGTTTTGTGCCTCATTTTCGTTAAACACTCGCTGACGAGCTTTACTTAACAGTTACTTTGGTCGGGCCTTCGATTGTAATCACGGCTTCGTGCGTGAGCAGCACGATCACTACATGTCTGAGTGATGAAGTCGAACGTTTGAGCTGAACGGTGATATGCAATACTGATAAGACTTAGTGTGAAACGGTAATCTACTTCCTTTTATCAAAGGTTAACACCTAATCTGTGATCATCTTAGTGTGTAGTAATCCAACTCATGGAAATGTAGATTGTGCTGACCAGAAAATCTATCTGGATGTGGACGCTATGAACAGAATGTTACTGATGTTCAGTTCACGACTTGTTTACGTGAATATTCCTATTGTTCTTGTGAGCGCTTAAATGGAATTTTATGTTGTAGGGTTTTAAAAAGCTTCTGTTATTGCGGAAACTGTCACGTACTGTGAAATATTACACCACTACGAAGTAACGCGTGCTCTGGTTGTCCTGGTCATTATCCACCTAATCAGTATCCAATTGGTCAGTTATTCCCGTTTCAGGCATCCATCCGTAGATTTTCAACTGTACAACGAATAAAAATTTGATGTATCTCATACGCTACCGGAAAGTAAACATCCAGGCTTACTAATCAGCGATTTTGGGAGTATCTCTCTGTACTGTGTCTCCTTAACTTTCCAACGGCTACTAGTGGAAACAGTGGTCTATTTAATTATGAACCTTTTTCCCGTTGATTTTACTCAGATTTGTTCCTGCAAATCAACCTATCGACTTGATCAATGTGGCATTTTCCCAATCTCACGTGAATCGAAATTCTAATGAAAGGTTAGTAGGCTTTGCATTGTAGCTGGTTTAACTAGCTTTCAGTTAGTCATGCAAACGATAAATTTGTTTGCATACTTTGCAGGACAGTTGTCTTTGTTGAGGTGTTCTTCATCGTTTATTTTGTCATCTTGAACTTTTCCACTTCTCGACGTCCGTTTTGTTGTTATCCCAAGCAGCTCACAGAACAGCTTTGTTGTTGTTTCTCCGTGTGAAGCTCCTGATCGTCAAACTGCCTGGCAAAGTTTCCGTGAACTGCGCCAGATTTCTCCGACTCGTCGGTGGCAACTAGTTACAGTAAGTCAAAGAATTACAGTCTTCCCTCATTTGTTGTAGTCTACTCACGCGTTATTGTATAAACACTCAAACCAATCTTCAGGATAATTTGTTTGCTTGTTTGATTAAATCAGAATGGTAGTCGAACTTGAGTGAGTACAGCTTTGGAGCTCATTCTGACGAGGTGCATAAAATGTTAGATTCAAACCCTTGTAGCATCTGTTTTTGTTAATTGAACAAGACACTTCTGGCTGACGAGTCACTATTTAACGTATAACAGCGTGGTGTTTGATGGCCTCCTGGTAGGCATAAGCACAAATCTTATTCCCTACTAATGGATTGTGCAATACACAATCTGGTTTGAGTCGGAGGTTGGTCCGAACTGACAGGTAAACTTATCCTATTTTGACGAAACACTCACAACCTTTGCCACAACAAAGTTTATTCGGAAGTCGAGCTCTTTTTTTCTGTCTCATCTTAACTTGCGCAATACTGTACCAAACTTAAAGAAGCCTCAACCAATTATATAAAATACTGTTAGCTGTGGGTATGTATAGTTTCGCCAAACCTGTTGCAACACAACAGATTCAGCCGCCACAACCAGTGGAACAAAAAGATGCGAGCTTAAAGCGAACTCATGTTCTCATAGTATGAGCCTCATCGTCTTTTATTCCGAGCCATTTACGACAGCGTATCCAACCACAGAATGATTATCGTTTCTATTATATCAGCAAGGAGGCTGGTAACATCATCCCTTAAACCAGTGTCGTGCAGTGACTACAAGACAGTCATTTATAGCCTAAATGAGGTCATGCGAAAAGCGTACATGTTACAAACGGCAGGCTAGCATTTGTGTCACTTGTTCGATCCATCGAGACCTGCTTAGCGACATGTTATACTTACCTGTTCCAGAGCTACACTGACGAACCGTGTCATTGCATACGCGGTGTTCTCGTTGCACACTTGCAGTGTTACGGGTACACCACTATCAAAAAAGGCAGTCGGCGAACGTCACCCGAACGAGTGGGCCAACTTTCACAACCATACGATAGGGCTGAGTATACTGAGTCTTCGTACACCCCGCCTTTCACTGAACGATTATTGTCAACTCGACGACACATATAGTGAAGGTTCATACGTACCAATCGGACTTTGACCATTCGACTACGCAGTTAGGTAGAATTCTCAACTACCTCCAACATGCCAGTAGCAGTGCTGAATACTGGCGCAATCTTCTGTCACTCTTGGAGCGGAACTATGGATAGGTGACCTGGTAACACCTTATGGTTTTGGTGACGGACGTAGGTAGCCAAAAATTACCGTGGCTGCCAATCGTAACCCTCATGCGTTTGATTTCGTAAGCTATGAGACACTGTGAACGGTGCTTGGTAAGTTGGGATGTCCAGATAATTTCGTTAGCTTAATTTGAATGTTGCATTTGAGTATGAGGGTGAAGGTGCAGTCGTGTGAATCAATCCCCGATGATTATGACGTTACCACTGGTGTGAAGTCGGATTGTGTCTTACCCTCCACCATGTTCACTTCATATTTGACCACAGTGTTAACAGTTGATCTTCAGAACCCTGAGAACGGAATACTTACTTCCAGAATCTGCATAAGTGGAGACATTGTGGATAGCTGCTTAGACTTCTGCCGTTCGAGTAGTAGCCTGTCGACATATCTGTCCATGGAACGCGGTTTGAGAGCTCGTGTGGTAAAGGCTGGCGCTGTTTGTGGATGTCTTGAAGGGCATGTTTTGGAGATCCACAGCTTGAAGATGAAAACAAAGCTGTCTGTCCACCGCTCAATAATATTGTCCACGGTGTTGAACAGCAATGAAACTTCGATATCGTATCAACGAAGTATGCGGTATCGGAGGTACTTCCGTCTACGACGACCAAGACGCATTTTGGGTGTTTGGTAGTCGGGCATAGTACCGAACACCCAATTACTTCACCGGGTGGATACGGGTGGGCTTAAAGCTATATTGACGCTCAGTCAGCTAAGTTGGCTGGGACACGTCCACAGAGTGAGTGACGAACGGATTTCGAAGCAGTTGCTGTGCGGGCTACTGAAAACAGGCAAACGAACTCATGGTGATCAGAAGCTGCGATTCCAGGTTGTTATTTAAATAAGCCTTTTGCGTTGTAACATCGGTCTTAAGTCACAAGATGATTTAACCTCAACCCAGACCGTCTCACCACTGGCCACCTGTGGGCTGAGATACTGCCAGGACGTCCGGACCTAGACAGAAGAATGATTAGGATTCCCAACCAAAGCCTTTGACTCAGAAGCCTATACACAAAGCATTGGGTGAGTGACAGTGTACACGAACTGGAGGAATACGATCCGGAGGGATATCCGAGGTTTCATTGAGCGACACTTGAGTGACCGTGAATTCCAGCGCGCAGTACGCAAAACAACTAAAGGTACCATAGGTCGTGGCAGCATAGCTATCTGGCGTTGCGGCAAATGCTGCCGTGAATGCGCTGGCGATCTCGAATTAGTAGGTCTTCGACGTGCTCGTAGTACACTCCTCAACGAAAGGATGAGTTCGCCAGGCGTAAATAAGTTGTCATATATATATATATATATATATATATGTAAATATATAACAAGAAGCAGTTCAATATAGTAGTACACATTATTGCATTCTAGATAGAAGGAAGAAGAGTTTAAGTTGGCCGAAAAACGATCGAGACATTTATCACACAATGCACCAACAAAGTTGAAGAAAGGAAAGAGCAGGAGGTCACCATGACCTAACTTCCTAATAGAAAAAGCGGGTGACGCATCAATAGATGGAAGTCGGTTATTGAGACAAACGAATATATATATATATATATATATATATATATATATATAGACCCCTCTTTTTAAATACTTCAAGTATATACCTTTGGTCACAGACCTGATCTTAAACTTCTAGTCTCAGTTTTTATCGCTTCCGAGAGATAAGAAATTTACTTTTATGTTGACCTGCCTTCTGGCCAACCAGTATTAGCTGGTTAGACCACAACGAGCTGCACTCACACGCATCCTGGTCGTATACTTTCGGGTTTACACGAGGTACGTTGTGTGTAAGTGTAACCACTAGCGATGCAGTGCAAGCCACTTTTGGTGGGTGCCATTCACAGAGTTCCTTTGGTTTTGCTTAGTGTAACAGTCTGATCCGATGCGGATACCATCAACGGTGTGTGTGCTGTGGGTAGCGGATTAAACGTCAGGACTTTTTTTTGTATGGTTTATGGGTATTATGTGTGAAGGAGCGAGTGAAGTTGCGTCAGCGTTTACATCACAAGCTGTGCTGAACAGATTTGTACTGGTCACTTGGCTTTGGGTAAAGCGGTTAATGTTGATCAGAATTCGTCTGACCTTAGCGCGATTTTCGTATAGTTATTAGTAACTCAACGCCCTCATACTCCGTGAAAGTGGTCCTCATGGGGTCAAATTTAGTCTCACTAACCATCCTGGTATGTAATCAATTCTCCACTATCCTCACGATTTCCTCAGTTTGCACATTTTTCGGAGTTTGGAGTATTTCACTTTTCCACCCGGTCTTCTGTTTCATTTGTGCTAACAGGCTCTACGATTCGTATACGTTGACCATTCTGTTAGTCAATGATCATCCGATCGGAAAGCGCACTGAACTGCACACTCGGCCGAACTTGTGTTAATGGGCGTAGCTCTTTGTGCTGACCTGTAGGGATGCTATTGGAGAGATCAGCCTTTTTGTGTAATTTAAATATTGATTGCTATTTTTGACCCGGAATTTTAGTTATGGTCTCCCTATTTTTCTGTCTTGTGTGCTGTTCACCCTCAGACGTGTCAGTTGTCAAAACTAAGAGTATGTGAGCGTTTATAGATGTGAAATAAAATAGAAATTGAGTTAGATTAGTGTGCATTTTTTCTTCAAGAAATCGAAGTTTTTGTTCCTTCTCTATTGCTCTATACCGAAACAATTTGAATGTGGGGCACTCTGGTTAAATTACAGTTCATCAATTCACTTTCTTCCCATAACGTTCGTTCGCAATTCACACATCTTTGTGTTCTACAAATCCAAATAACTTGCCAAAATTAGTTAATCCATCAACAGCTGCCTGTCCCCGAATGGACCTACTAGTTTTGGCACGAGGTGAAATTGTTACGTGATGTGTCACGTAACAGTATCGCCTCGTGCCTACACATGCACATACACACACGACACTAATTAGCGTGATGGCGCTGTTTGTTAATCCGTTTTGGACCTTGTTTACACTTACTACAATTGAGTTTGATCGTTTTTTTCGGTTCACGATATATTCAGGTTGACGTGTCGTTGGAGGAACTTCGTACAATTCGGTAAGCCCATTAATCTAATTATAATAACAATAGAAAATCTACTTGTTGTAGTGTTGGTATCATTTTTCATGTACAGATATACAGCTAGCTTAAACTGACATCGTGGTTATGCCGGTATTTTGCTCTCGATCATTCAGACTCATGGTCTGTATCTTTTGTCTGTTCACTTATTTTAACATGTGACTACATCACTGGGTACATTACCGGGTTGCTATAACTAACAATTCCAGATTACAGATCCATTGGCCAAATAGTTTAAGCTGACTGTCAGTCGTTCGTACGCACGCCACCGACTTCTAACAGTTACACGCAATCACTGGTTTGGGCTCCAGTTATTCCGTTTTTTCCTGTCCCGGCTAGGATTGTTGTATAACAGGCAGTTTCGTTGTGGGTAATATGCTACTAACAAGTAATATACTACTCATAAGCGACATTCAGGAACAAAAGGGCAAGCCTCAGCGCCAGGAAGACGACGGGCCAGAAGAGACTACCGGAATAATGTGTACGCGCTATGGGAGAAGTGCTATCATGGCGAATGACAACGTACTGCCATCCAATGTATGTGAATGCACGCCAGCCGTGCAAATGAGTGTACGCGTTTGTGGTCCCATGTTTAACATGGCCTGTACGGGAGTTCGCGCAATAAACGAATTTGCAGGTCAAGCGTCTTTTGCGGTCACAACAGGATAACCTGATGACTCATGCGACGTTGTATAACGCAGGTAATTGTGGATGGCACACCAATGTTGCGTATGTTCTTCGTTTTGATTCAGTTAGGCGCTTGTGTTTATTGATTTTGTTGTTCTACGTTAGTCGTTTGATGACATCGTTGAGAATAGTGAGTCGGGTTGATGGCTTAGTTATTCGGTTGTTTGCGGAGCATGGCGTTTAGGTTGCAAACGTCTCATCATCAAACGAGGTGACATCATACATCAGTGCGTAGGTCTCAAAACATATGGGCTTGTGTTTTGGTCTCGGATTGAAAGTGTGAGTCATTGCTCGTTCTCTTTTCCTATGTTTCGATTTAACGTAGTCAGTCGGATCATAGCACGCAACAACAACCACTCTGTGACGTAAAACTTGAATCAACAAACAAAAGTTCCTACGTTTGTTCAACCGTAGTGAGATGAATAGGCGAGAGTGGCTGGGTGGTAAGACCTTCTTATCTTTATGGGTCGCTCAGTCTCCAGCGGTGTTCATCAGGTCCGTGTTGTTTGATCTATCAGTATTTCTGATGAGTAGTCGGGGATTTGGTTAATTTTCAAGTGGAACATCACCCACAATTGATCGCAGCTGTCGCGAACTACGTGAACTACGTTCTCAAGTTGTTTTCAAGAGTGATTTGGTGGGACCAAAGACGTATGCATGCTGTTTGATTGGCTTAAGACATGCTCACCTTGATAGATCACTTAGCCACTCCATTTACGATTTTAAGCCACGACTCCAAAAATGACCCTATAATAACGAGGTTGGCAAGCTGACTGTCTGCTTTTCCGTGTACATCGGGACCGGTACAGCTCATTGCTAGCCACGCTATCAGTTCTTGCTGGTCTTCTACAATTGCGGATTCTAATCTCGGTTATTGTGGCTACTTTTGTTATTCATTTGTGGACATTTTGACTGTACAGCCCGCCTGTAACACTTACTATGTCACTTCGTTGGAACAACTTTTGTAGTGTGAAAACTCGAAACTGATCCACAAAGCAGAGGTACCCGTGATTGACAGCGACTGAAAATATGTGTGTATCCTTCTGATTGCAAGCTGTCTGCTGACTCTTACGCTCATTTGGGGACCATAAAAACCCTCTAATGATAATTTATCTTGTGTCATCTCGAGGTACCACCGTTACGTAACTTTTGAAAACAATCACATTTACCGATTCTGAATTTGATGCTATCTACAACTGCTTATTCATCAAGGTGTTCTTTTGTTTCACAAGTGACCTTCATTCGAAATTTGTTGCCGTTCGTGGCATATACACATACACGTTGGACCAACATATCTTTTCTGGTTCGCACATTAAACAAAATGCACGGATAACCAAGATAGTGATCGATCACTATCATTGTTCTCAACGTTCCGTCACACTGGTATATTTTGGTAGTCGTATACGCTTAAGATAACTCATCTTACAGTGTGCATTGTCTACGAAATCCGTGCTAATCGAGGTCGAAGCATACCTGCGTCTGAGTATCATTTACAATTTATTCTATGGCGATGATGACAGATCGCAGTCAATTTTGGTATGTCATAGGCATGTGACGTACGAGAATTGGTCGAAGTTGGGTAAAAGAGACCTTGTCTTTTGACAAGAATACTTTACGCACGTGGATACTACTTTTTGGGAAGTGTAGCATTTTTGAACGTCTTCATGGAAATGGTCAACCTGAAATAACCACTTACGAAAAAGCCGGTGACTTGTGGGACATCCAGATGATGTCGGTCATATCACATATGTATTTTCGAATTTTCTGTCGTCTTTGTGCGTATTTTAGGGCATGTGTACCACTTTTGACATTGAGACACTGTGAAGCGAGGCTGGTAACGAATCGCTGTGTTTGGAATGGGAATCAACTTGCCTGAACAGACGGAACTATATCCATTTTGTTCCATCGTGGATGGAATGCCCTACGTATGCTTCCAAGAACGAATAGGTATTTGTAGCATAGTTCTTTCTCGCCAATCACAGGGTTAGGCAATGGTCCAGTAGTCTGCCATAGTGATGGACGAGCTATTTTCTACGTGCATGATGGACCGACCATATCTGTTTGATTGAATGTTAGAGGTAATCACAGTGACCAGTCAGTTTCGTATTCAAGTTTCCTGTTTGAGATTTGGATTGGATATATACTTTTGTTCTGCTTTATTGTTTCAAATGTGTTACCTTTGTAACATGTGTTCAACACTTCGGTTTGGTTCATCGTAGGTAGCCTGTTGCTCCACATTTTTTTAATGGATATCATAAAGTGCAAACGCAGCTTCGTTTATTTGATCAAAGCCTGACTGTAACGATCCACGTCTGATCGTTGAGTTACGCGTAGCCCAAAAACGGATCGCCAAATTGAAAACAAGATTGACTCCAACAATTTCTACGGCACTATTAAAGAAATGCATCAATAATTACAAAAAGCAAACCTCAATCGTTCGCGATGATAGTCTCGTCCAGCAAAATCAGTAGTTTCTCAACAGGACCAGCGAGGTCAAAGGTGAGCCCTCACGCCAGTAGACCAGGTTAGGAATGGCTACTCGCGCCGCAGACATTTAATGACACATTAGTTCAATAAAACAAAGCGGGGTGGGTGAGGTTTTGGGAACAACTGTCAGGTTAGTGAGAAAATAGAGAATGCAAACGATGGGGACAATTTTTCTCAGTCCATGGATCAACAAATTTACACTGACAGTCAACGTCCGGTACGATCAGCGATTGCATTTTTGTCCGTCAACGCTTATGCATTGTTTAGCATGGCTCTGGGACCGCGAACGCTGCTACGGGGAATAAATAGGTTCTGACACGTAACCGAACGCATACAAGCAGCTCCCACAGTTCTTGGCGGCTCTTGGCACAAACTGAGCATGATTACATGATTACGCTTTGTATGTCATACAGGATGTGGATAACACGTTCGGACACACTCTCATATCAATCCAACTCTCGCGTTTTATCTTTTGTTCGCTCTGTATCGACTCACCTTGACAGGTTAAGAAATTCCCATTGTTTGGAGAAAAATGCTAGTGGGCGTGTCCCATTTTATTTATGAAGTTTGATCCCAGTTGACAGCTTTGCACTTGGGCAGTTCACTTTTAAATTTCCAATTGTAACATATAAATGTCCGATTGGTGTTCCGATGAATCGGCTGATGGATGTCAATGTTTTACCCTGTCAACCTGCTGTTTATGTCCTTTTGGTTACACAGTTCAACGTATATCAAACGTCTACTCTTGCCAGGTCGACTGACCGTACTGGATGACAGCCTGGGTTTGGCCACATGGTTCGCTGCTCGTGGTCTGGGTCTGCTACACATTCCAGCAGTCGCTGAACATGGTTCCTTCCGAGCGACAGACAATGACTCAACCGCTGGCTCGATTCCCTATACTTCTCCCGCAAAGGTGCGGTGAGATATAATTTTTTTTCGAAATATTTTCTACTCAATCCTGGCAACTTTATCACTTTTTTCATCATTACATCAATGTTTAATGCTAATGTCTTACCACCGTATGACCATGAGGGAAAGCTCTCGTTTATTGAAAATGGTCACTCATGAGAAACATGTTTCGCGCAGCCCTGATGTATATCGCAGCTAAGCGAATACAACTGCGAACACCCTAGCCATATTTGCAAGAGGTAATCACCGAATGGCACCCTTCATATCTTTCAATGGTAACTGGCTGAGTGCTGGTTTAGCGTGGATTCCTTCTACTGAACTCTTTAAAAAAAATGATTCCACACAAGACTTCAGAAAACCTATCGTACTAGATTAGCTCAGGGACAGTTGTTCTGTTTCTTGCAAATTTTTAAGGTCTACTGAATAAGCTTTAGGCTTGGATCGCACGTTAAGTGTGGCCTGAGTTTGAGGACGCGAGATCAGTGTGTGAAGATAATTCACGAACGTTTTCACGTACTTAAGCGACCCACCCCGCGGCCAATTTGTGAGTGAACTGGGTTTGATACGCCATTGCTGTCATGCAGTTTCTTGCTAAGTGGAGACTGGACTCAGTTCAAGCCCCTAACATGTTTTTCTGTATGAGACTTAAAGGTTTTGTTCAATGGAGTTACTTCATGCAAAACATCCTGCGCCTAATTAAAATACATGATGAATGTTTGTTTGATGAATGTTTGTCCCTTGAAGGTTCATTCTGCAGCAGGGGTGGATCATTGTACCGATATATAGCGAGCGGACATGACAAACTTGACGTGTAATACAGGATTAATCTGTGAGTTAAACATTATTCAGCCTCAAGAACCAGCTTTCAGATGACATGGTATAAGTAGGGC
>JTDE01000351.1:24899-55411 GCA_014338405.1 Paragonimus skrjabini miyazakii
GATGGAAAGTTACATAGGGCTGGCCAACTCGAAACACTTAATGAGGGGTTTTATTCTTGTGGCGGGTTATTTTTCATTGTCTGTAAACAGTTGGACTTGGCTGTCTTGAGTGTCTGTATCGAAAGCACGTACTTAGTTGGACGTGTATTTCTGGTCATGGGAAAAACAAACGCGAACAACTTTCCATATAGCTGACATTCTAATCGTACAGAGGTCATCTATGAGCATGATAATTGCCCATTGGTAACTACATCGGCTACCAAAAATACACTCTTGTTTCAGGTCCTGTCACCTCGACTGTTCCTGTTAAGTGGTTTAGGGCACCTGACATGATTCCACTTCTAGGGTTCGACTTGCTGTGTAAACGCTTGCTTTCATTGACCACCAATGCACTAATTTATAACTGCTTCGATCTGCTTGGATCCCATTCGAATCATGAACTCCAAGCTCACAGCCTGTAAGTGTCAAAGTGATAGTTCAAGCATCTATTCACTAAACATCTCGTAGTTCCTCCTGGGGTCATGGAGAATACGGTTGGCAAATTTCATGAGAACGGGAAGTGGAACATCTAGGGAAAACAACCCACATACCTTTCTACGATTCCAGTTACCGCGATCCACTTGGTGTCTGGACTACCGACCTCACACGTATTCACAGGTGGTGGGTTCGACTCCTCATCGTTGGGACCCGGCTAAGTAGAATCACTTATCCATCAATGGTCGCTGAGGTAAGTTGCGTGCATAAACCCCTCTCAATCCATTCTGGGACTGGAGTGACTTCTGGTTAGTTTACAGGCAAACTACAGTTATTCAACCAATGAGTATTCGTGCCGGTTGGATGTCGTTCAGAGAAGGTGGAGAGGCGTTAGTAAAGGCCTTGACTCAGTTGTTTCAACTTGTGTAGACGACAAAGACGATCCCTCTGTGCTGGGGTCACGCGATAATAGTTCCTGCATTCAAGAACGGTATCAGGGGCTCTTAAGAAAACCATAGGGGCTGGTGTTGTGGTTAACACGCAAGTCTCACAAACACGAGAGTCAGAGTGCAAACTCCGATCCGGACAAGGATATGCACTACTGATTAACTCTAATAAGAGCGAAACTCGAGTCTAGTGCTTCCTTTCGAAGTGGACTAGCCGAAAGGCTTGTCTGAATGCGAAGGCTGCAATCAAGTGTGAGTGGTGTTCAATTATGAAATAACCTAAATCCCTGAACCTTCACTACTGATTCAAACCATGCTCAGTTGGTTCAATGAAGACAGTAACTTCAACCCAACAGAGAAGTCCTGATCACGGGGTTATCGAATAGATAGAACAAAGTGATTCTGTTCATTCTCCTTTCGAAATGATCGGGCAAGCTGAACACTATTCATACAAGGTTGTGGTTGAACGTTTGGATTAGATTATTCGGTCATGCCTATTGTGAGGTTGCTGGCGTTGTGGTTAACACGATAGTCTCACAAGCACGAGGGTCAAAGTGCAACCTCGGATCCGGACAAGGATATGCACTACTGATGAGCTCTAATAAGAGCGAAACTCGAGTCTAGTGCTTCCTTTCGAGGTGGGTTAGCCGACAGGCTAATCTGAATGCAAAGGCTGCGATCGAGTGTGAGTGGTGTTCAATTTTGAAATAACCTAGGTACCCAAACTTTCACTACCATTTCTGTTATGTTTACATTATTAAGGATGGGCGTGTGTTATATGTTGATATTCATTTTCTAGTGTTCATCCAACCTTGCATCATCAAGTTGTTATTCACGCCATATTTTTCCGTTGGTATTGTCCGTTACAGCTGCCGCATTCGTCCGACTGTCTTAAACATTTTATTAGTTACAAAGAAGTGCCTGAGAGTACTGTATACTAATGCTGGTAGTCTGGGGGAACAAGTGGAGTGAGCTCTCAGGGGAACTAGGCGGACAGTATGTCGTTGCAGTTACTGAGACCTGGTTACGAGAGGATATGGCGGTCGATAATATATGCCCACCGGGATATGCGATCCACAGGGTAAATAGATAAGATGGCAGAATGGGTGGGGATGTTCTGTTGTTGATAGCGCTGCATCATGGTCAGCGCCAAGAAGAGGAGTTTAATGTGGGAAATATTCATTTATTAAGTTGTTCCTTGGCAGACAGCAGAACAACGTTGCTGCTCTTGTGCGTTTACAGAAGTTCCTCTTCCACTCGACAGGAGGATGAGCAACTACTCAGTGTGCTTAGGAGACAAACGAGCGCGTCACAGCGGCTCCTCATTGTGGGAGATTTCAACGCTCCAGAAGTGGACTGGAGATTGATGCCTGCTGCCAGTGGTACATTTGGTGAGGCATTGTTGGATCTTCTAAACGAGAAGGCATTACTTCAACATGTCGATGAGTGTGAGTGGTGTTCAATTATGAAATAGGGGAATTAGTTTGATCCCGGTGATTACTAGGGTACTGGCATCCGTTATACTCTGTCCACTCATTGCAGCTCAGTAGGCAAGCATTAAGGAAGAACAGGCAGGGTTCCTTCCTGGGCGGTAATGTATAGACCACATTTGTACCCTTCGACAAATTCTGAAGCACCGTTATGTGTACCGCTTGCAAAAATCGCCATATTCCTCAACTATAAAGGTGCGTTCGATTTGGTGGATCGATCTACACTTTTAGAGTCGCTTTAATGTACAGGTGTACCGACCAAGTATGTGAACATACTGTCGGCGCTTTATTCCCATATTTCAGCTCAGGTCACGGTTTATGGTGAACTATCTGACAGTTTCAGCACCAGGAGCGGCGTACTTCAAGGCTGTCCCTGTGATGAAAATCTACTTGATTCACCCCCGACACAATAGGAGTTCTAACAAGGGACCAATCCAAACGTCGCGTTGAAGATACTACATCATGATTGGACGAACAATCTCAATGTTACGTCTTCTGTTATTCGCTTATTTCTTTGTTCCGTATTGCACGTTCAGTTTGTGACTTTGTATGTGCTAATACGATCAGCCAATGAGAGACTATGATTTCTTTGTTGCACGTGCATAAATTTGGCGTCTTGTCTCATGACTACGAACTGCTTACTACAACCAGTGCGAGGTCTTCTGCTTATTATTTACGTGGGAGGTTTCAATTCGATTACGATTTCTAGGGCTATTCGAAGTCCGGTGTGAACCTCCTACCTGGTGGAAGACTGACCGATCTTTATTTTGTTGACGACAAGGTGTTGCTGTTTGACAACTTTTAGGCAACAAATATTTCTGGACGCTATTTCGCGTTCTGCTAAATACTTCGGAATGCGCTTTACAGCTTCAAAGTACAAAGTGCTTCCACCAGTTTACCGTAATTACTTAAACTTAATGTCAGGTAATGAAGTCATGGGGATTGTTGATCGATTTGTGGGCCTGGAAAGCTGCATCGTCGGCGGTGGAGGTGCAAGGAATGAAATAGAAGCGCGTATCTTTAAGGTTAGGGTGGCGTTCGCTTATCTGGGACACCTCTGGAGACGGTGGGTATCTATTTGAAGCTTAAGGTCGCGTATATCAGATGACAGTGAGGGCTGTATTACTTTACGGCAGCGAAACTTGGCCGCTCAGGGGAGAGGACGTGAACCGTCTTCAGGTATTTGACTATCGATCTCTGCGTTCAGTCGCTCGTATCGGGTGGCACCAGCCAATGAACGATGAGGAGGTTAGGAGGCGGCTGTTTGACACTGACTGTCAGACGAGTTCTTTCGTTCGATCCTTACACTTGCAAAGACTTAGATGGTTAAGTCATGTATTAAGGATTCCAGCTAATGGCATGCCACGTTGTGCACTCTTTGCCGACGCTGCGGCCGACTGACGCAATGTGTGAGGTTGACAGATGATGAGCTGGCGTAGACAAATGAAATCATTCACAAAGGGGTTGGTCACTTTAGATCGGGTTCGTCTCCCGTGCTGGGGTCCTCGCGACTCACAGAGTCGGTGGCTGGGGATATTAGGTGAGATGGCGGCTAACCGAGCTCAGTGACGTGAATGTTGTCGTTGTTTGGTCGAGTTGTCTGTGAAGTGAATGCACTTAATGACGCGGGACAGTGAAAGCCACTAGGAAGCTGTCTTGCTGATGACGTCTCACTTTCACTTACAGCTTGGTTATTTGTTAGCCAGATGTAGGCACCTTGATGCTAAGTGTTCGAATAGAGACAGCTATTTTTCAATAGTTAGGTCCCTTCCCGTACCCTTCTCTCTTCTTACAGATGGTTTTTTCTCCGTGGTTGTATGGCAGTTAAGTATTAGTGAGAACCACTGATGTATTGCCGTCTATGATGATGATGACGAATGTCGTTCAAAACTTTGATGAAATTTTGCCTCGACTTCAGTTGTTCAATCTAACATAAGAATGTTAGGAACAGTGTACTGATGAGGCAAAATGAATAGATGTTGAAAAGAGCCTGAATGGGGTCCTCGTGATCACTCAAACCGCTTGTTAGAGACGCTATCCGAGATGACGATGTGTCGCAGTCAATGGCAGACCTGTATCCATACCATTTCTAATTCTTCCTGTTAGTCTTCTCTTAATAATTTTCAGCCTCCTCAGTAACGTTTTCTTCTAAGATGTTCTACGTCACTGTTGAGGTGAACGGCGGCCCGAGCCACAGTATCTTTTGGTCAGGCTCATGGCTGTTATGATGAGAGCCAGGCGCATTTCAAGTCATACTGTGAGAATGTGACGGGGGTTTTGGAATATGGTAGTCGATGCGCGTCTGTCAATTAAAGCAGACGACATGGATTGTATGTAACTGATTTCTTTACCAACAATATTACTTTTAGTTTCATCGACTCGCTGTTTCGGCTTAGGTCTTCATTACGACGACTTTGTGCACTCAAATATTGCCTTCCGTCAGGTGTGTGTGATTGAATCTATCCATTTGCGAACAATTTGGGCTGGGATTGTCTGATTCGACTGACACTGGCACCTCAGTTCTTTTTATAATTTTCTGGCTATACCTGTTTTATAATAGTTTCTTTTGTTCAGTTGTTTTCTTGTTCACAATTTTAGGTAGTTTTTCTAGGAACTGGAGTGGATGAACAGTTAGCTGGCTATTCTCGCCATCGGACTACATTCGAGTGAGTCAGCCTTGACTTATTCGTTTACTCGTTTATCCTTGATCGAAAGATGAATTCAGTTGATCGTTTGACGTGTGCACGATCGTATATACGTGTTCCACAAGCGAGTTGTCTTCTGGTCAGTGTTAATGATAACGATAACAGTTTCTCAGGCAAAGTTGTAAAAGTCGAATGTGAATTCCTTGTTTGTGCTGAATGTGTCTCCTGGGGCATCCAATTCTTGGTTGATCACTGTTTATCGCGCGATCTCTAATTGTCTTGCCATGCATTTTTCAAAGTTTTTTCTTTAAAAATGACGCTTGTTGCTGGTTTATTTTAGACTTTGAGATCATAGGAAGAAGCATGGCAATGAGTTCTTCTCGTGTTAGATTTTCAACTCAGACAACTGGAGTCGTTGGATGTGGTCTACATTCTGATTTCTACTTGATCAATTTTTATATATGTTCACTGAACTAATCACATCGAATGATGTAATAGTAGCTTACAGCCAAGTGAGCTGTTGATCTCATGAGTTTTCTCCCTTGACTTTATTATCGTACTTGAAGTTGCATTGCTTTTTAACCAGGGCCACCGTTCTCTGACCGTGGTACTTACACTCGGAATAGTTCATTACAAAAAGTACTCTAAATTTAATTTATAAGTTTTTACATCATACGAAGCATGCTGTCTTGTGATATATTGCACCCCTGATTGCTTTCAGATTGCTAAAACCTAGTCGCAGCTGGAATCTACAATTTTGCACATAATTTGTAGACAGCGTGATCGTAGTCGAGCCATCTGGGATCCGCATCAGGCATGAAAATGAGATGTAAACTTGTATTTTTTTTTAGACTAGAAAGATCTTCTCTAACCTAGGTGATCTTTAATAATGATATGACAAAGAAATGCAGACGGTTACCAGTAGCTTAGCCACTGTAGGCCGAATTCAACCTCTTATGGCCAAATGCCTGTGGTGAGAAACGTTAGGTTCGACATCAGTTTATTAGCTACGGCGATGTGAATACTGCCTTTGTTTGGCTGAGTGACCTCTGAAGTATGAATGGCTAATGTAGCGGGACAGTAGCAGTCGTACGGAGAGCTACCTTTTAGTCGTTTGTTTGCAAAGTACAGGAGGCTTGCTATTCAACACTCGAGTTTACATAGAGGCTTTGTCAGATATTTGGTCTCATCCACACTCCCTCATATATTTATAGGCAGGATGTTTTGGCTGTGTGACAGTTAGAGATGACTGTCGACCACTGTTACATCTTTGTTGTTGTATGTGTCTGGAGCCCGGACAAATTTCACTGACCGCATGCTTTGTACGTCAAGTAGTCATAATGTACTCACTATAACGCACTGACGGCAAACGGCGTTGTAATCCGTAAATGGTAAGATGATCCCTTTGGATAACTGTCATCCACGGCCATTGTATGTGTCTTTCCGGTTCGTAATAAGTGTTCATTTGTGGTCGTGAAACTCTGCAAATATGTGTTCATCCAATAATGTTGCATTAGCACCAATCAACAAATAATTTTTCGTGGTTTTCAGTATATCAGAAATCCTGACATGTTTGTGCAGAATTCGTCAGGCAGCACTGTATAATAAACCTTTGAACTGGCAATACATTTTTGAAACATCCTAACCCGCGCAGTATATATTAATTTTGGTCTGTTTAATTATTTCCTATACTGGCGAGTAGTAGCTTTTTGGTTGAGTATCACTCTCAAACGAATATGGCTGAGCTCCTACATATGATAGTTCACTCATGCCTGATGCGAGATCGGTTGTGTAAAAGCTAACAAGGTTGTATCATGAAATCGAACTTCAGATCCGATCGTGTCAAGACTGTGCACTACCGACTCGTTCTGATGCGAGCGAGACTCGAGTATTGTGCTTCTTTTCGAAGGAGGCGGGCTAAAATGTCTAAAGGAATGTGACAACTGTAATCAGTTTTGTTTGCACTTATTTTGTACACAAAACCTCGTGTGACTGTTATTGTTACAAGGTCTGTTGATCGCCAAAAGTTTGCTGCTACAGCGATACCGATTTTGCTCACTGTTGTTATTCTGAAACCAGTCGAACCATTGGATAATCTATGTATTTTAGCATACTTTAAATTTTTTTGTTTGAATGCACAGAACAAAAAATTTACCTATCCGACCGGATGAAATTATTTTTTAAATGAATATAATTAATTATGCACTATTTTCTACGCATGGGAAGAGTCACTGTTTGAGTAACCATGCTACCGGGCGATGAAAACAGTATTTCACACACCTCTATACGTAAAACGATGTCATATTATTTGATTCATTGACTCCAGTGCATTCCTCAAATATCAACCCGTTAACGTACTCGTAAAACCTTGGGTGTGGAATTCGGGATACACTGTGAAGTGATCAACGGCAGTCAGTTACTGTTTGAGCGTTGAAGTGGGTCGTTACGTGGCTGAGAAATTCTTAACAATCTATGGTTAAAGCATGTGTTATGCCAGTTTCAATTTTCGAGGATTTTGATTGGTTTGGATTATTTTTGTGTAGCCTCTAATAGCAAACTTTTTGCAAACACATGATTGTCAACAACAACATTTTTTTTGCATATTTTCTTCCCGTTAGAATGTGGTTAATAGATTGGTTTTACCCCCCTCATGTGTAGTTTATTGTTCGCTAGTTCTATTCAGTGTATTACTTCTTCCTTCCGGATAACCGGTAATACTTGGGAGCATTTCATTGCATTCTACCTGCATTCTTGCATTTATTGATCCTCTTTGTAACGGTATTCTAAACGAACAGCTAGGTTGCTGGCAGATTAATCAGCTGGTTTGCAGCCTCAGTTGTCAACTCAAGTTGTCCCTGTACGTGTGTCACGATGAAATGTTGTTTATCGTTCGACATCATCGTATCATTTCAGTGAGTTGTCTCTTCTCTTGGTAACATTCACGGTCGCACACACACACACACTCATATTCTTTGCTTTTACAGACGTGAGTGTTTATGTACCCGCGTACACACGTGATACATCAACGTCCATCAAGTGTTGATTCTCCGGTTTAGACACCGTATTCAAAGCTCATCTCTTTTTGCTAACTTGATCGCGGACATAAGTAGATACAACAAGGTTGATGTTTTGTACACACAGATGGTTTGGGAACTCGAGTATATGGCACATGTGTTCGTTTCGAACTCATTAGCAGCACAATCTCGCGATAAGTGCTCTCACTCTCTCTCTCCTCTATGCTAAACATAGGCGGATTAGTAATGTTTCTAACTGCGAACATATGCTGGGTAGAATGTAGGGGTTTTCCCCTTCGAAACTTCCTAATGATCGATATAGTCGGTTGAGTGCGTACTTTTACTCGTCGTTATAGATTTGCGGAGTATAGATACGAATATTGCTGACGTTCATCGCTAGCCGAACTCGCCTTGGTTTTGTTGAATGACATCAGCGGTTTAATGATTCATGTGTGTTTACTTTAAGGATAGTTTCTTTTAGTCTAAATTCCAGTATTTGCTTGCTTGAGCATAACTTCTTTCATATGTGAATTTTCATGAGTTCCGATGTTGTTAATGGTTGTATGTACCGATTTCAATTCCTGTTCAAGTTGACCTCATCGAGCTCTCGTACGATCTAGCTTCACCTATGATTATGGTTGTTAATAGTTTAGTGCAAACTGGTTGACGGCCACTTTCATCCAGCTCATTTTAGCCGCGTTAATCGACTTTATCAAATGTGCCATAAAATAATACTTGCATCTGCTTACATTGTAGTAAAGCTTGACAAATGTTTTTAAAATTCTTTTCCCTTTCGGGAAAATCACGCATCTCTGTTCGTATCAGAGAACCACCACGTACATTTTAACGGTATTTTTTAACAATTCCGCACAGATTAACGCAATGTGCAAACTTTCCACAATGTACACTTAATTATTCATTGTTTTGTAAAGCGACCAAAATCGATTGTTTCTTTGACGTAACTACTTTGTCGTGGCTCATCTCTAGCAAGTCTTCCGGAATTTCCATACCACATTTTGCATCTACATCTTCTATCCCTTCCGACTCATCTTTTATCTTCATTGCATTGAGTATGACCTGATAATTAGGACCAGTTTAATTGGCATTGTAAACATCCGTTAATTCTACTGTTACGCGGTGTAAGCTGGGTGGGATATTGCACCTTAAAGCCGCCTGGTAATTACTGTTTTGCGATTCTCCACGAGCATATTATTTCATACCTGTTCGGTCATTCTTCTATTGTTTCATAAAAGTGTTATTATCAAACTCACGAGTAACTGTCAACTTTCCGTCCGAGAATGTGTCTCCACTTAACCAATTTACACTAAGACCATTAAAATACAACATCGGGGTGTTCTGCTATATTTCTTATTCACTAACTAATTTACCGCACATGGACAAGTAATCACAGGGCAAACACAACCAATTTCTGAATCGCTACTCCAGTTAACTGTAAGCCAGTGATTGACTTTCACTGATTCATTCTACACAACTTCTTTTTGAGCTTGTCAAATACGATGACTTTTTCTATCAAGGTTATCGTGTGTTGTTTTGTATACATTGTCGATAAAATACCGAAACGTATAAAGAGCAAATGTGAAAGCGACTTATAAAGACGTTATGGGAAAATGGTTGAAATAGTGCTTATTTTAATTACACGGTCTAGGAATTTTTGATTATGTCTATCGAGTTTTTTTTCCAACATGGACTGTTTGATATGTAATTTAATTTATTCGGTTTTGCAAATTTTTCGACCGTGCTAACAGATGTGCTGTATTGCTGTTGTTTATACCAGTCGTGATTGTTTTATATGCTTGCTGTGTATGCTTTATTAAGGATTGAGAGTTTGTATTGGAGTTTGTTGGTCTCTAGTGTCATACAGGCCGTTTCTATTTGATAACTCATAACAATGATCAAGCGGGTTCATATTGGGTTCCTAGTTGAGAGCGAACTTCATTCCCCCTCCGTCATCGTCTTTGATTTGATTAGAAAACGTTTGTTTTTGTCTGAAAAAGTTTAGTATCAACTAGTATTGTGCACAGCTTGTAATTTTGAACAAGAACTGAGTGGTTTGTTTCGATTGTGTTTAGATGGCTCTCGATAAGAAGAGTTCTATTCACTACTTGACAAATTTCTACTTATGAACTTAAACTGATATATGCTGTTTGTTATATTTTGATTTAATAGAACGATGTACATAATTATTTTTGTTATTCGCAATCATCCGAGTTTCCATTATTTTTGGCCAACGGTTCAATCAGCAGTATCATTCACAAGTGGTTAGTGAAATGTCCACTCCCCTCTCCTACAAGATAACAAAACCTATCAGTTTCAGTGGCTGCTCATTTGTCTACTTAATTTTTCTGCTAGTTGCGAACGTTATCTTTTTATTTGGCAATCGAACTCGATGCTGAATACAATTGTCTTTCGATCACTCCATTTTTGTTGTATACGTCCTTCGACTTCCGGTCATGAACATCCACAAATCGAAGTTCTGATCAATCACAAGTGCAATCAGTTACATTTCGGGGTATAAACTGTGGTGGGAATTATTTTACCACCATACCAACTGTCACACACGAGTGTGATTGGTGTGAAAACAAAATCTCCAATTTTTAGTTGAAGACCATGTAGATTCACATGGAACGTGAGCGATACTCACAGTTAACTATTTAACGGCAATTTTGAATCGATTATTTCTGGGCTCACGGCGCAGTTTGCCGACTGTTGTACACCAGTTCTCGGTAACATTGGCATTTCTGACTTTAAGACTGATGACAGTGACAGAGCACTTTTTTTGGCGAAAAATGAGAAAGTTTTCGGTTCACTGTTTTCTTATCAATCACGCGCTTTTACAATTGCGAAGTAAATTAAACATACTTAACACTAACTATTTAATTAAGTGATTTCAATATAATCAGTGTTTCTAGTATGGAATACAATAAGTCATGCTATCGGCGTTGTCAAAAGTTCAGGTGGTTCGTGTCAAATTTTTGGGTTCTGTATCAAATCTTAGTTTGTGCTTAGTAATTATAGTGATTTTGACGGCTTCTAAAACTGTACAGCTTGTCCACACTTGTCAGTGCTCAATGCACATTTTCTTTGCTCAATATACCACATATAAAGTTCTCCGAATAAACGTTTGAATTTTTCTACTGACTGTGTTTGCGTGAGGCGTTGTTATACAAATTACCCATTTATCTAGGCGCAAGCATGGTTTCTAGCTCCGGCCCACTTTTACTCGAAGTTTTCATTGTATATCGGTATCTGTATCAGCATGTGGTTACTTTTGTAATAAGGCAGCAAGTCTCTTGTGACATAAAGTATCTCTGCTACACGACAGTATTTCCTGTCGTTCAACAGTGAATGTCGATCAACTGTGGGCGGATGGTAATCGTTTAAAAGTCAGACGATATTCCATCGATTGTCTAACAGACTATTTGTACTATGTATCTTGTCTACATTGTCCACATACGGTTGCAGTTGGCGACTTACTCTCAGAATGATACGGTGATAAACACACTGCAATAGTTAAAAATTATATATTTAAAAATTATTTAGATTATCCAACAAGGGTGTGCTTTTGGTTGATAAGCGGCACAGGAAACATGTATGATAATCCCGGTAACATGTACATAGGTTTTGTCACATATTGACTCCGGTTCCTCACTGATAAGCTATAGGGATATCACTGATATTCTGTCTGACCTACCTTCATTGTGCTTTTAAGACAACTTTCTCTGCATGTTTGAAAAACCGGGTTACAAGATGGGGCAGATTGCGAGTGCTATGCTCATCGACTTATTCGGCTTCAAGCATTCGTTTGTGTGTTTCGACTTAAAGCTTAGACTGATGGGTACTGATTCTCAGTTAACCTTTTTCCAAACGCCTGTTAAAAAGCTGTGAATTCAACAGTGTAATATAGTATTCCCGGTTTTAATTAACATCGTTACAAATAACTTACTTTTTCGGTGACAGCGGTATACTGTATAGTTTATTTTTCACTCATCAGCGATGCCAATGGTATAGTTGGTTTTGCCATTATAAAGAAGCTGAGCTGAATAATTACGCGCTCTTTCAACCACCTGACGTATTCTGCTGGATTTTCTATAACACGCATGCCGGTTGAACGGTAAAATTGTCATTATGCATTCAAGACAGTCAGGAAGTCAATCTATGGAGGACTGTTAATCGGTCATGTATATTTTACTTTGTTCTTACACTGTTAGTTTAATGTTCGACAAATTCAAGCGAGAGTTTTCTGTTTGAAAAACCTCTCTCCGTTCCATATTGTTGATCTCTTATTACACAATACTTCGGCATATTTTCCCATTTATTCTGAGTTGATGAGTTATAAATTATGAGTTGTCACCATTCCGCACACATTGTCTCCTTACTACTGAGTAACTGTCTTTTACGTTTAATTTCATTCAATCACATTGCAGTTCACGATGTAGATAAGTGCGGACATTTTTTGCGGCAGTGTTACTCCGTCAAACTCATTTTCACCTGCAGTCAACCCGGATTAATTAGTTCGGCCACAATATTCTGAACGATTACAGTCCAGCGTACCTTCGATATCATTCTTTGATGCAGTACAATTTGCTTTCGTGTCTGCGGAGGTACGTGTACGTTGTCAGCCGATCACCCTAGGGCTCGTGAACGTTCACCAGTGATTGCTGACCTACAGAAAGTACTGCTGGACGACGGAAGCCGGTCTGCTCCTAGAACAGAGAGGTGGTCGTTGCCGACTAACTTATGATAGGTACAGTTGACACATGTTTTTGTAGATGGAGAGTTATCGCAGAGCACATATTTTCCGCTTAAAATATTCTTATTTAACGTCCGGCATCCTTGTTTAATAAAAAACGGGTTAGCAATCCATACTTTAAAAATGAAAATGCACAGGAATGCGGTTTTCAAATGTGCAAACCCAAAACTGAAACCTTAGTGTACACTAAGGTTGGAACGAGTCAAACAATTCATTGACTATCGCAGACATGTGACGGGTTATATCCTACTTCCGTAGAATGAGGGTGTTAGTGGATGCGTGAGTGTTACACTTGCCTGCCACGAGACATAGTCACCGGTGTCAAGTGGCTCACCTGTCTTAAATGGGTTAGGGATAAATTACTAAGAGAGGTAGGTGGTTTGTACGACTTGTTTTTGCGTACACAGACATGGATTGTAGATCCCAGTGTTCTTCACCGCTGATAACAGTCGCACTCTGACAACTCCCAGATGGGCTACACGAACGTTGTGGTTAATTTGGAAGGCTTCTTCCAGCCTCATTTGATGGCCGGAGTCAGGCAAGTGTAAATTAGTCGCGTACAATTCCCAACTTACACTTGGCGATTATGAGAAGACATACTGTAGTAAGCTGAATTCTAAACATGAACCGCAACAAGGAACTTCATAAGTTTATGATAATGATTGATGATATTTCGTAAAACTGAAATCATAGTACAAGTATGTTTGTTTCCTGCAGTGTCACCGCTCACTAGAAAGTGAAAGGTGAGAATAAAACGACGCTCTGAGGTTATTAGTGAATCGATAAGTTGAATAATTTGCTGATCACAGTAGATACCTGTTTGAAGATTGTATGCTTGTGCATTCTCACATACGGTATTCTGACACATGGAATATTGGTCTTCGAAGTGTACAGAGAATATTCTTAACGTGGGTAGCCTGAAGGCATTCAGCCCATTCTTGTTTCTTTTTGTGGACAAACTACTTAAATGTCCTGGTGACCCTTAAGACTCTTATTGTAACTTAGTTTTATATTGCCTGCTTACTCCAGTAGTCTGTGTGTCTGTCAGTTGAATCGACCTCGAGAATTTTTTGGTTCTACCGAGTTGCTTTCTTTTTTCCCCGTTTCAATTCACGTCTATTTCGTATGCTGTTGATAAGGTTTTGTCTGTGCGTATGTTTGTTACTGATGTTGTTTTTTCATTACACTACTCCAGTCAGTTTACCTAAGCTTGCGGCCTTCAGAATGGTTCTACCTAAGTGAGCTTGATTGGCTCAAAGATTACGACAGCTGTATTGGAATAATTGCTTTTCTTGAGATTCAGGCAAACTCAATTTAAATGTACTTATGGTACCTTCAGTCATTTTACTGTTTGATATACGTTAGCGATTCAATATACTATATTACGAGAAAGTTCTTCGTACAGATATGATTAACTCTTGTTGCGTCCTTCTTTGAGTACCCTGGGAGCACTTCGCTTTAGAACGTGAAAGATTACACTTGTT
Organism: Paragonimus skrjabini miyazakii; assembly: GCA_014338405.1. Classification (NCBI taxonomy): domain Eukaryota; kingdom Metazoa; phylum Platyhelminthes; class Trematoda; order Plagiorchiida; family Troglotrematidae; genus Paragonimus; species Paragonimus skrjabini miyazakii. Next base: position 39,224 of record JTDE01000351.1, read on the forward strand.
CAACTCACGTGCGGTGGATTAAGTATATGTTACGTTTGAGATTTTATTTTATTCACATTATTGTTTAATTTCACGTGGTCGTAGACTTAAAGTACACATTTGTTTAGTGCTCACATTCGTCCATTACTCATTTGTTATTTCATGGTACTTTGGTTTTGCGTCTGTTGAAACATACCAACCAACATTTACTGGACTGTTCAAGGTTGAGTTTAGTGTGTTTCACGCGCTCCTTAAACGAAGATGTGTTTTTATTATCCGATTGCGTCGTTAATGGATATTTCTTAGCACCGATATCTAGTAGTGGACAGCAACAACTTTTGAAGTAAAGAATTGTTGTCATCTTCTTACAGTTTATGAAGAGGAACGGTGCACGCCACAATCTAGCTGTTTTATAATTGCTGCCTTGCTGTCATTTGTAACTTGGTTTCTTAGCTATAGGGTGTAGACACCTTTGCCTTCAACTGCTTGACGAGGGTTTTGTAGAATGTTAGGTCTCATCTCTTCTTCTTCATTTTTTCCAAACTAAAGCATGTTTTTCTTTATCAAGGTTGTGTTATGATTCGGCATCGGCGTCAACCAGGTCTGTATTGCTGCCGATGATGATGTCGATAATGATGATATGCCATAGTCGCTCATTCAAACGCTCCGTCTAATATCTGTCGTCTGACTTGCGTTGAATGATGACACACTTGCTCGCACGGTAGTCAAGGATTGACCTCCTACGGAACGTTTGTTGTCCGGCCGAGTGATTAGTTGATCGACTTGTACGGATGGTGCCTCTCTCCAGAGATTTTCGATTATCGGATCTCACGTGCAAATTGCATACTTTAGCAGTGTTTCCAACAACTGCTTGAAAACATCTAAAAATATAAACCTTGGTTTTATCTAATTACTTAGTTGATAGGTCTTGATTTTTTCTGGGTTTATGGCCCTTTTTCCACAACTATTAAGTCTACTGAGTAACACCTTAACATTTCCCATTTATGCAAGAATATCACCACATGAAACTGGTCAGTTTTAGTTCATTTTAAGTTAAGTGATTTGTAGACGCCTTTTCACTCGAATGTTTGTTAACACAGCTAGTCAACTTATAAATTAGCGCTTTCAAGTAGAGTATTCTTGAGCTACATTTTATCCGGCAGACGTTTAAACTTGACACACAAGCGTTTTTTTTAAAAATGCGAAACCGACTTGACAACAAAGTAACTTTGTGCATGCTTTTCTCAACAAATGTTTTTGTGGTGTGCCATTGCTTATGTGAACTACAAACTCCTTGTGAAATTCCACTGTTTTACGAACATAGAATAATGGAGTGTAGCAACCGAATGAAACAAAGGTGTTTTGTATCCTGATTTTGCGATAAATTGCGGCATGTGTGTGTGTATGTGTGTGTGTAGAATCACGAATGTTCGAATGTAAACAAATGAGTCTGTTGTTCTACGTGAATATGTTGGATGCACGAAAGGAGCACATGGTGGGAACTGTCATTAAAGGAGACCAAGAATTGACTGATTCAAAGACAGTTTTCCCAATTTTAGCTGCGAGCTTCTGAGAAATATAATGTGATGTTTTGGCTGTAAACAAAGGTGGGTTCAAATGTAACCAATAGTCAACAATAGGCAAAAGAAAGGATGATATAAATAGGCTTTAGTGGTTAACGTTGAGGTATTGGTTACTTTGATCCAGTTCACCAATAATCACGAATTTAGTTTATCTTTCCCCAAATTTGGGGTTTCATCTATCACTGTCATCACATGTTTAACGGTAAGAAAAACCGAAGGGTATGTGAATTTTAGTGACTGGAATGAGCATGAAACTGAAAGGTTTTGAACACACTTCCGTACAAACAGAGTAACAGAGTTTTGTGTTTCTATCTATCCTGTTCCTCAGTGAACTGTAGAAAAATAAGCTCAAGACCCATTTTAATTCTGGCCGAGTAAAGGCTCTCGGAAAAATTGCTTAACCCATCGGGGAAGATGTCAATAAATCTTTAACTGAAGGGACAAGAGGTATAAAACTCATTTAAAAACATTTCTGACAGAAAGAATGGGTAGAAAGCATGCATCGTGAAGTTTAAAACTATCATCTGTTGCCATCAGTTGCATATGTTAACGTGCGGAAGGCACATGGTCAGAGGTGATAGCGAAAATGTACAGGTGTTGACAGATCTGCCTCGGTTAAATCAAAAGTGACATAGTCAATGTCACCGTAAATTAATCTATTATATCTACAACTTTTATCATTATAATATCCAATCTTACTCTTTTGTGTTATACAATATCGAGAGTACAGTTACAATCTTTGATGACATACTGCTGCAGGCAGTCTATCGCGAATCGACCTGGGGTGGATGCTGTCTGCATTTCGCCAAATCTATACTAATTTTGTGCAGAAGCGGTGTTATGAAAACACTTCCACAAAACTCGGATTGTCCATCTGGCAGATGTAGTTCAGAAAATAGAAGACTTTCTTAAAGACTGAAATAAAATGGGTACACGGTATCCGTAGTGGGCAAAAGAGCTCATAGATTGCAGATTCGTATATTTATTTTATTGTTAATCTGAGAGTATATCACAATGACCACCAGTGGCAACATAAAACTAGGAATAAAATACACCTCTTCTAAACGCAGCTACTGTTGTGACCCAAGCACGTGAGTGGCGCAAACATTGTTTGATCAGTGATTCGACACAGGTAGCCTGTGGTTGAGAACCACAAGAACGGAAAAACATTTACTTGCAGAGAGTGATACTCTCGGAGTGATAAATTTTGCATTGATATTTCCGTGTGTGATAAAACTCTAGTTTTTGACAGATTACCCCCAAACGTTTCTTCTAATATTCCCCCTGATTACTTCAGTACCTCAATGCGTACGTTTGCCTGATTGCTCACGAGTAGTGTAATGCGATCTTTCATGTTCACACTATGTGAGAGGTAAGTCTGTATGCCCGAGTTCATTTTTCGCTCGACTTGCCTGTCTTTCGTGCTATTTACCAGTTGTTGTCGAGTTAAGGCGTTCGTCACGTGGGACTGCCGAGTATGCCCAACTTCGTCGGTTATTTAGTATTTGTTGGGAACGGGTAATTTGATTGATCTTGCTAACTCATTCAATGTGGTTATGCTTTTGAAACCTCATGTTGTTAGCATTCACCTTGACGATGTTCATCAAGCCCTATCAGGCAGTGCTGTCTACGTAGTGAGTTACTAACAAGTAGTTTGGCAGATTTGATAATTTAGAAGAGATCCATTTGCGAAAAATCTGGACTTCGGCTGGATTCGAACCAGCGACAGAAACACCATGCTCGAACGCGGCAAGCGCTCTACCAGCTGAGCTACGAAGCTACGCCGGAAGCTCAGAAATTTCACATTTGGACCTAGTTACCAACCCAACCAACGGTGTCATATGGAATCCACCAAATGATCCAGCCGATTGACTGCCCAAGCAGAAATTTCTCGATCAGTTCACGCTGGAGTCTACCAACGCCACCGATGAGCATTAATATTGAATTATTAATAAGTAGTTTGGCAGATTTGATAATTTAGAAGCGCTTGCTGCGTTTGGGCATGGTGTTTCTGTCGCTGATTGTTAGGAATTTGCTCTGTGATTCCAGAGTTTGCCTAATATGTTAGATGGTTGTGCAACTCCATACCAATAGTTTCGATGCAGCAATGTTAATGTTTAAAACTTTTGGAAACAAAAGGTTATCGTTTCCTTGGAAAGAATTTAGCATCGCCAATACGCAATGTTAACCGTGTGCTCATTCACTAAACACAAAATGGAGGGGCTACAATAGATGAAAAGAACAGGTAGCTGAATCAGAAGTAAACAGGGTTTCATAGAAGAACATTGACTTCCATTCTGTATCATTGTTTCATACCATTTGGTTGTAGACGAACTTTGTTTTTCAACCACAAATCGAAAAACCTTTGACATTCTGCGGGATGTAACTTGGATTTCAACCTCTGTGTTTTCTAACCTGATGTTTTGAACACACCAGCCGCGTCTGGCCTAAACCAGGAATTGCGAAAAGCATATGACGCGGCATATCATGGATCAGCGTTCACGGGACACTTGATGCATCATAGTTTATGTAGCACATTATAATTAGTTTCTCCGAAAGAACTCCTCCTCTTCGCGATTGCGGCAGCTGTGTGCATCCCACCATCTCTATATTTCGAGCACTGCATTCCAATACTGGAAGAGGCACTGTGTTACATGGAGACCTGTGTGTGCTTCTCAGCCGTGGGCACATTTGGATTGTATTACAGTTAGTTACAGGTGGCGCCACTCTGTCAAAGACTGTCGTATATTTCGGAGCAATCATCTACTCTTGTAACACGCCGTTGTGCGTACTCGTTTTGGTTTGTCATTTGCCTAGAGGACATGCGCTTGTAAATGCAAAATACCTAACTGGCATTCGAGCGTGCAGAGTGTAAAAAACGCTTACCGGGAAACATTGGTGAACAAATTACTCAGTTCAAGTTAGGTGAAAGAGCCTACCGAACACTGGGAACAAAAAGCAGCAGCTATGGAAACATGCTGTGAAGGGGTTTGTTCCGAAGGTGCTGTTCAGTTGCGACAAAACCGGATTTCTGGTATGTCGATAAAACACATGAACAAGCGTCGCTCGATTTCACCTGGTTCTGAGCATAACGACGACAGTCGAGAACCTGAAAGCAAGCTGACCGAACGCTTGCACACAAACTGTGATCTCTACTTATCCGAACAGTCGAAGGAGTTGGAAAAAACCTTGTTATTATCTAGGAATAGCAGAAAACCTTTTTCCTAATCCGTGTTTGTAATGGTCGTCGAGTCGGTGTAGGTGAGAGCATATGTGTAAAAGATGGTTCACTTATCACCAGCCAATCACTCTGACTTGACAGGTGCACCGAAAATTTTCAGGAACAGTTCAGCTGGACCATGTGGACGACGGGACCCAAATAGTCAGTTGTTGCGTTCCAAGTGGGACTTTTTCAAAAGCAAAAGTGGTCCTGGAGCTCAAGCCATTGCAGCATAACGAGGTTCTTGGATCGGACCTCCCTTCTTTCCTTTTTTTTCGAGAATAATGAGAAGAGGTTGATATCAGAGCTCACAAAACTACTGCAGACGACTCGGGTAGTTGAAAATGTACCTAGGGATTGGGGCTTAACAACAGTTTTCAAAAATGGGAGCCTGAGGTCTACGTGACAACCGTAGAGGCATCAGTCTAGTGTTTGTTGTATCCGGGTTATCCACTGGTCTCATTTCGCGTCGGCTCAGTAAGTCGGATATATGAAGATCAGGCAGGTCTCTGATCCCGTCGAGGCTGCGTTGATCACAGTTTGATTTTGTGACGGGTCTTGGGGCATTGGCACTCTCATAAGCAGACGACAGTCGTGCTATTTTTAGACTTAAAGAGTGCTTCCGATTCAGTTGCTTGTAACGTTCTCTGAAACTGTTTTTTTTCGTCAGGGAGTACCACGGAAATACGTGAATCTATTGAGCTCCCTGTATGCTCACTCTGCAAGCAGGATGAGTGTTTGTGGACAACTGTCTCGGACGTTCATCACTTCTAGTGGTGTTCGTCAAGGGTGTCCGATTTCCCCCTACGTGTTCAATTTTATCTTGGACAACATTCTGGAGGGTGCATTTGAGAAGTCCAATGAACTTGCTGTTGAGCTTCTACCTGGTGCTCGATTGACCGATCTGGAGTATGTGGACGACATTATCTTCATGAGTCCCTCTGTCGAAGACATGCAGACCATGCTGGACAGGTTGAGCGACCGAGCTGGTTTGTATGGAATGCGCTTTGCATCTTCAAAGTGCAAAGTGTTGCTTCAAGACTGGGGCACTTCAACTCCTACTTTCTTCATTGCAGGTAATCCGCTGGAGACTGTGTATAGTTTGGATAGCACTATCTCGTCGGCTTGTAGTATTGCTGATGAGATGTCAGCGAGGATCGCAAAGGCACGAGTCGCCTTTGCCAAACTGCGTCATCTGTGGCGTCGAATGATGTTAGGTTATCGCTGAAAGGAAGAGTATATATTACTTGTATATGTTTTGTTCTATGGTTCGGAAACATGACCTGTGTTTGGTTCGGAAATATGACTTGTGTTTGTCTCCGCCAATTCGTCCACACCAAGTGGACTTATAGCGTGAACAATACGGCCGTTCGGCGCGTATTCCGGAATGCTCGGGATGTACCATCGATTAGTCAACTGCTGACGCTGCACAGCCTGCGCTGGTTAGATCGCGTACTCCGTATGCCCGCTGAGCGTTTACCGTTACGGGCATTATATACTGATACAGTTAACAGTCGGGTAAAACACCGTGGTGAGCACACAACAACGTGGTAACGAAATATGAAGACCTTGACTGCTCCATTGTGCAAAGTGGGTAGTTGTCGCCTTCCTCGCTAGTGTCATCGTGATCACCCAAATCGCTGGTTAGAGAGGCTATCCGAGATTAGTGACGTTTTCTTCTAGGATATTCTACGTCACTGATGAGGTGAGCGGCAGCCCGAGCCACGGAACCTTGTGGTCAGGCTCATGGCTGTTGTGATGATGATGTTCTTATCACACGCGTACGTTGCTTTGGAACCTCATTTATCTAACATAACCAGTTTCATTGATGCTGCTTTAATATTTACTTTTTGGGTATATGAAGAACTTCTTGGCAACGTTCCTTCAATCCCGTGCTTCCGCTACGTCACCTTCACACGTTGATCTGCCAGCATAGAACCATCCAAGGAAACTGAAATTCGCGGTCGTCCTCAAATTTTCCAAGGTATATTACTAAGCAAACGATAGTGATACAGCGTTGTTTGACGCCTAGTTGTTAACCTGATCGACTAGAGGCATCTTTGAAAGGGACCAGTCATTCAGTTCACAGCTTTGGGATAGTACATCGAAGTATCTATGGAAACCATTAGAAAGGAAGTGTGACCCCTATCGTAGGCTTTTGCGATCATCATTCTTCATAGACTCACCGTAGTTCGACACAAGGTTGCGAAAAAACAGCACTGGAGTTTTGGTCCTGACCGGGTGTCGAATCGTTACTCCGATTAGGACCTACAAGTTACTCTGAAACGTAAAAAAATACTTTTCGTTGTGACTGTACATTGTCCATCATTGTTCACTTTTGTCATGGTCGGAATAATGTGGGGCCATCAGCAACACTCATTATTGAGACGTTGGTGTCTCATCCTGTTGGATTGTTACCAATCTTAGTTATACCGGTGGTAAGGTGCCGATTGACAATTTGTGCCCATTTATCCGTTTGCTCTTGAACGGACACCAACCGCCAGTCATCATACTACCCACGGGGAACGTTCTGGAAGAAAATTACGTGAAAGGGGAAAATCTACTATTGAATCTGGTCGGATAAATCTTGAAGTGTTGTGACTGTATATGCACCAATAAATACGGTACACTGCCATTTCGAACGGCGCTTCGAGCCAACGATTCGGGTAACAACGAGGTTTTCAACCGGCAGCCGACACAAATCCATTTCGTTCAGGAGCGCGCCAAAGGTTTCTTACTTGTGTGAACACTTCTGTGCCTGATGACTGTGATTTTATCCAACTATTAGTGGTCCAGTAAACACTCACCTAATATATGGCTGTTAATGTTGAGACACTGAGTGCATTTTATAAATTACGATATGTGGGAGATTTAAAACATTGAGTTTTCCTTATCCATTCAGTCGAACCATAGAGAGGACGTGAAACCCATCGATTTATTCACGGCGGTCGCTAATTTGAAACCGACAACCTCCATTCTTTGACATCTGTATAGGCTAAACAGACCAGTACTGTCATCAATTTATGGCGGGGTGTATTCCTAAGTGATTGTCAACCGCAATATCAAAAACGACCTGTTGATTGCAACAGACTTGAAAAATCGGTCTTCATCGATCACCAGACATTTTAGCAACCGTTCGCCTAGTCATTGCGGTTCGAATCCAGCCGTAGCCCATAATTTCCACAATTGGGTCTCATTTGAAGCCATCAATCGATCAAACTACTTATTAGTAATACAGTTTCTATGCTAAACAGTAGGGTTGTTGGATTCCTGCGTGAACTGTTCGAGAAATCCTGCCGGGGCAGTCGATCCCCTGGATCATCTCGTGGATTCCATATGAGACAGTGGGACGAGTGGGTAAGAGTGCAAATGTGAAATTTCCGAGCTCCTGGCGTAGCTTCGTGGCTCAGCTGGTATAGTGCTTGCCGCCTTTGGGCATGGTGTTTCTCTCGCTGATTTGAATCCAGCCGAGGCCCTGACTTTTCAAGATTGGGTCTCGTTCAAAATCGTTCAAGATATTGTTACGCAGCCATAGCCCGAAACTGCTTACGATTAGGGAAGCAATACTAGTCATGAACCAGTGTTTTGTATCTCTGAGGCGCTGGTGCAACCAATCTTTTTGGCATAGAACTGATTGTCATTAGTTCGCGACACATTGAGACTATTTGGTCGGTTCATTTCACGTTGCCATGTACAGCCTCTAACAATTCTGACACAGCATTGATTGAACATTTTACTAGGTGGTTTGCTTTGGTAACATTCTGTGCTGGGCGCCTTCGATCGGTGTTCGTTTAGGGCAAGATGTACAACTATGTAATGGAGGACTACTGAACGGGTTATGATACCTCGCTCATTAACTTGTTCAGACAGTGCGTAATTTGGGCTAGTTCTCATTGCACTACGGATCTGTTAACTGAAGCTTCATTTTGGTATGTAAAGTTCTCTGTTAACTTCATTTCCCGTTACGAGCTGTAATTTTGCCCATCCGAAACAAACTACTCGGAATTAAATTGCTGAAGTTACGACCTAAACTATACTATTGTGGGTGATGTTCAACGTGAAATTAACCAAATCCCCGATTACTCATCAGTAATCTAAAATATCGCCTAGCAGGTTCAATGAGATCGGAGACTTCGACCTGTCTAGGAAGTTCCAGTCGGGACGATCGGGCAACCTGATCATTACTCACAAGCAAAAGTGGTCGAGCGTTCACATATGATAATTCGGTCGTGCCTAATGTGAGGTCAATGGCGCATTGGTAAACACGGTTGCCTCACGAACAGCGTGGCCGAAGTTCTAGTCCCGGCAGTGGCAAGAATATGCTGTACTACTGACGAGGTCTAATGAGAGCGAAACTCGAGTCTAGTGCTTCTTTTCGAAAGGGTCCGACTGGAAAGTCTATGGGAATGCGACAGCTGCGATCAATTATGGGTGATGTTCAACTTGAAACTAAACTATACTGCCTGATTTACGGCAGAGTTCGAGTGAGTACACTGTGAAATATCCCACTGTGACTTGTCGTAACAGCATCATCGGCAGATTTCATGTGAACACTTGACGCATATATTCAAAACATCCATTCAGGTCATCAGACATCGTTACCATCTGATTGTTTGCGGCTGTATGAAGGTACGATTGACCTCTCACTTTCGATTAGTTCACTGTTGATTACTGTTTGTTGAAATGAACTGACAAAACACTTGATTAATTGTTCTGTTTCATTCATCTTTCTCCAACTTGTTGTTGCTGAACTTGTGAAATTACATTTTTTTTCCCATACCGAACCATCCATCACAGTTTGAATTATATATGGATGTTAACGGTTCCTCCAGTTTGAAATATTTCTCCTCAGTTTTGTGAATATTGCTTGCACTGTTGTTCACATTGCTAATTGGCAGTACAACTTCCATACTTCTAGAACTAAATATACTTATTTGCTAGGCACTTTTCCGACTGGTAAGATGGATTAATCTAGTTGCATTTTGACGTGGAAAAACTTGTTATTAGGCCAGTTTTCTTTGCATCCGAGCTTAAGACCTGGATATTCCTTGTCTGATTTGAGCACTTCATATACAATTTGTTCTCACTGCGGCAGAATCTCTTCATTTACCACATTGTCCTTCGTTCTTTCTTAGCTTTGTGTACCCTGTTCCTCCATCTATCTTTCTGTACTTTTGGTCATTCGATTTTGTGAGCCCCCTAGGAGTTTGACTGGTACTCAACCAAAACCTGAAATTCTGATCGTCATTTCAGAGATTGTTCTGTTAATCTACCTGGGTTATACTAAGTGTTAATGATATCCACTCCAAACAAAAATCATACGTTTATCGTTTCAAGTGTCAGTTATCTACATTGTCCTTACTCTGTAAATGTGGGTAACTTTACTAAGGTATTCATTCTCTTCTCACATGTGACTAGTTCACCATGTCCTATAACCCTGGATGCTTTCCGACACTCTTTTTCAAGCTTTTTCTGTCCTGACTCAAGGTTCGAAAAGAAATTGGTTTGGAAACCTAAAGTACTTATGTTTCAGTGACAAGAGAGATGCAGGTGAAAAATGAGAACTCGATGAAAATCGATATCCTGTGACAATTTCATTTACAGCATGTATTCTGGTGACACATATTCGTTACACGTTGCTCACACTCGTGCACTACTATTGTTTTCATCGAAAGGTGACAAGAATGTAGAAGTCAATTTTCTGTATCGAAATGTTTGACCTACAATTACTTCTCTTTGACTAATTTTTGTTTTCACGTAGATTATGAGTGTGCAACGACAATATGAATAAAATAATGTTTGTTTCCCAATTTAATTCTATTCTTTCGGAGACTGGAAATGTCTTCTCCCACAGTTATCGAAAATGATACTGGCATGTTTTTAGCCCGGTTGCTCAGAGTTAACTTGTGGTGTGACAACATAACCAATTTCTTTTTTTTAATCTGATTCTTCTGTGGATAGCTTATTTCTTCTTAAGACATGATAATAGCATGCCCATTTTTTTTGGAATCTATTTCTGTATCAAATCTCACCTTGGAGAGCATTAACCTCTGACACCTGTTGGTTTAAAACAGTTATATCCCTTCAGTAATTTGAACAAAACAGTTAGAAGATGAACAGTGGTATTGGCTCGTTAGTGCTAACTAGCCAATAACACGGGAAGCTTCCAATTTAACGTGTACAGTAGTTGGAGGGGGGGTATATGAACCAAGAAACCGATAATAACAAAAAAAACGTCCAATTGTGTGATCTGAATGACACTCACTGCGACTTAGGACCATGGCAACATCAGGTTCACAACTAATTGTTTTTGCAAACATCTTGTCAACTGGTTACAACGTGGACTTGACCTCAGCGTTCACCATCACAGTGCGCCACTACAACCTACGGTTCCTAAAATTTGCTGAAGCTGTCGCGATAAACCGGTTGAAACCTGTGCTGTGTGTACAAAAACAATTATTTATGAACTTGAGGTTGCCATGGTCCTAAGTCGCAGTGAGTGTCATTCAGATCACACGACTGGACGTTTTTGTTATTGTTGGTTTCTTTGTTCACGCCCCCCCCCCACGTACTGTAGACGTTACTTTGGGAGTTTCCCGTGTTATTAGTTATTTGGTACTAACGAGCCAATATGAAATGCTAGCATCTACCAGTGTTCGCCTTCTAGCCTATTGGTTTATCTGATGTGTGGGTGCCTGAAATTTTACGATTGTTGGCAGTGTTCGCTTTTACATAGACTTTTTGACTAACCCCTTTTGAAATGGAGCACTAGATTCCTTTTTTTTGCTTTTGATAGGGCTCTTCAGTAATGCACATCCTTGTCATGATCGTGAGTTAAACTCAGACATTACTTGCGTAGGACAACCTTGTTGACCACTAAGCTGCTTACCTCACATCAGGCATGAACGAATTATCGTATGCGGACGCTGAGCTGCAGTTTAAATGTTCTCGGTGTATGGATTCCATTTCTGCGATTGATGTTTCAATACTTTTGCCGTTTTTCCAATGCCGTTCTTTTATTTGTTAATATTTTACACTGAAGGAATTAAGTTTATTTTTGATAGTAGTCTGGTTATATCCTTGCAAAAGGTTGAATATATGATTTAACTGTACTTGTTTTGTTGAACAATCATCCTTCGTGATACCAAATCACATACCAAGTTACACTTTTTCCATAAGAACTAATTTGTAACTGGAGAACTTGTTTTATAAGTTGTAACGGAGGAAGCTGACGAAATTCTCGATCGTTCGATAAAACTTAATACCGTTTTTTTCGTCACCGGCTAAATGTCGACCAATTTGTTTTCATGGGCTTAATTTTTATTGCATTCCACTACCGATAAAATATCTCTTTCGTTCCATATGTTCAGAATCGCTTAAAACATTAGCTGAAACGCGTTTTTCTAGATGCACTTTACATATCAAACAGGTAGGTTTTAGCTGAAGGATGATGTTGGCAAGAAAACCACCCAATATATATCTGTCACGCTTTACTCACTCTATTAGTTCGTATTTCTAGGTCACATTGTTTTTTTTTGTGTGGCTCATTTGAAACTGATTATAATCAGTTTAAGGTTACTAAAACAACACAATTTTCAGTACCTATTTGACGAAACTTAGGTAAACGGATTTTCTAAATATTCGATTAGTTGCCACATAACAACAACTGTCGTATTATGTTAGTATCCATGGTTTTTGGATCTCGATTTTTACAATTTACCTGATGACAATTTTCACTTTCTGTTACGTTTGTATGATGATCAGTCTCACAGGGGGTATTGAATTTTAGTTTCATTCTTATCTATGCTACTCAGTAGTACATCTCTTCTTCCTGATCGTCATTTTTTTTGCTTCAGCTGAAGTGATTATGAGACTGGTATTAATCTTAAAACAGGCATGATTGAATTGTCATGTCAAACCGCCCAATCACAACCTCTTTTGACCAACATTCGTCTCCTCTGATTATTCTGAGACGAGACAAATTGTATCATTTTTTTCTTCTCCACTCGATATCTTCCTTATTATGACGTGTGAGTTTGGTTGAGACAACTAATCTTCTTGAAGCGGATTCAGTTGCTGCTTAAAGATTAAGATGTTTAGTTGTTATAGGTTGACCATTACTCATATTGTCGTATCTTTTGTCTTCTGATGAATACTTCATCTTTTCCACGTAAAAATAATATACCTGGCCCCAATTTAACCTTTGATAAGTTGTTTTCGTCCTTAGTTGAATCCATTTTGCGCCTAGAGACTTCAGCTTAATAACCCTTAACCGGCTTTTTGTATATTGAGCCATTTCTTGCTAGTTTTAGTCGCTTCTCTTCACATTTGGCCAGTGATCATCCAGCGTGCCAAAATCCTATCGTCAGTCTTGAATATGTTGTTTACATTGATGGACGCAGTCTACTGCGTTGGCCATCCTAATATCGGTTGTCATCACCGTACGTGGTGAAACAGACTAGTTGAGCACGTGAGCTTGTTGTAATGCGTTTATTCACTTCCATACCCATACCCATCCATCACTTGTTGAAGTGCGTTTATTTCATGCTTGATTGTCATGTTAAAGTCATACTTCTCTTTTTTTTACTCTCCTGCTTAAGGTAGTCATTTTAATTCACGCTCCCATGATGCGTAACGTTCATGCAACGAATGTCTGTTCGTTTGTTTTCTCATTTCGTTTGCCTCTTCTTTATATTGTGCTCTTCTATTACCGTCCAGCATTGCGACTCAGGTTTCTTGTGAAATTTCAGTGCCTCTGAGACAGACAGTCAAAACCTTGTGTGCAGCTTACGCGTTTCGACCATTCAGCCGATGACGCAAAGCGAACGCAGCCCGTACTCTCATTTCAGGTTGCACAATCAATGTTTAAAAATGAAAGCCATGATCATAAGCTGTTAATGATAACCATTAGGTAAAAGCTTATAATCATAGCTTAGAAAGCGATGCGTATGGGCTAAGGACGTGGAGTAATTGTCAAAACACACCCGCAACTGGCTAAACGTGATTCATAAAGACTGAATTTTAACGGGAAAACCTGCAGAGCGTAAGAAGTATTCAGTTTGAAACGGTATTTTTGATGTTGCCAGCATTTTGGGTACAACATTGATTTTAAAACCTGTGCTGATGTTGTGGTTTAAATGTGGCATGCCTCAGTGACTGTAGATGCTACAGAGTGGCACTGAATCTGCTAACCAATGTGTCGACTGGAGCGTGCGATTTTTCGACGAAGTACACGGTCATGGTTGCATGCGTAAACGGCCACTTATCGGAGATATCTCACTGTATTGTTCACATCACCGCAATACTTTCAAATAAACATAAGATCTGATCAGTTGAAGCTATACCGTTTAATGTTCGTCCTCCGTTCAGCCAGCTTAGGGTAGTGCATGATTTGAAGTAAATCGCGACGCCTTACTGGTGCACAGTCCATTGAATGGCTCTGTGATTAGATTGCTTGTTCCACTGTTCTTCCCGATATGATCTTTACTTTCAGCGAACTGGTGAAAATTAAGCGTTGCAGTGTGTTGGGAAGATGCTCTTGTACGTGGTGTTTGTGATTTGGTTTGTTGTTCCTTGATAAATATCTCAACACAAAATGAATGAAACTATATCCGAGCGAGTAGTCACATCTCTTAGCTTACATGCTAATTTATTTGTATTCTCTACTAATTGACAATTAGCCTGAAAGGAATTCTCATCAGACGTTATACGAATTGGGTTGAAATTGTGGGCGTAAGCTTAAATCACATGATCCATTATAGTGTTCATTGAACGTTACATAGGCTTACCGATTAACCATGTGTATTACACGGGATAGTTAAAAATGTATCAATACCTTCCAGATGATCTTCTTTAAAAGAAACCTAAAGAGATCCCTTAGTAACGCGAAATACTTGCAGAATAATCGGAAAAACACTTTGAGGTTTTAAAAAGAATACAGCATCAAAGGATTAACACAACATCTGGATGTAACGAAATACAAAGCATAATTCCAACTACTTGAATGACTTATAAGACTTTTGTACTCGATATGCATTCATTTCAAGTCTACAACAAAGTAGATAACCCCGTGCGCTTCGAACACTCTACTGCACACACAGATTACGACCATGTGACCTTGGTGAACGTCGAGATTTTGAGGATTGTCCTAGATCAGTAGTTTGGAAAACCAATCTTGGTTGTATAAAACATCCTTCCCCAGTTACGAATTTGAATAGGGAAATCAGAAGACCGGTTTTGAAAGATGGTAATACCATTTCGTATGTTCTCGTCAGTTGCTACACATAACAGCGGTGAACATCAAAAAACATTTAAGCGAATTAGGTTCATATATCCAGTCAGTGTATTATGCACTCATCTGTCATTGGTCAAAACCATGGCAGACGGAGGTTCAAGGTTAACAGCTTTTGCACACACAGGGCTGGCTTGCTAAGCATGACAAGCAGTGCCTCGAGTGACTTGAGGATGGCGGGCTTGTGATGACGTATCAACACACGGAAAGCGTTTGTCGGATCGACCACATGTCCGGTCTCTAGCAGGTGTCTGGCGATCGAACAGGCCGGCTTGCCTTCTTTGTTGTTGTTGTTGTTGTCGGGTCGGGTCACGCCACACATCAAGTCCTCGAAATACTTTGGCACATGTTCCTTCATTCTAAGGCGCAAGGATCGATCAGTTCTGCCAATGTAAACGTTACCACAGCTGCAGGTGAACTGGTGAATACAATGTGAAGTGGACAGCTCTGGCATCCGCGTCTTAATGTGAGGAAGTATGAGTGACTTAGTGCGACTGAGTAAACGCAATGTGGCTGCATTGTACGTTCGTTGGATGACCTGTGTCTGTCGTCGCGTTAGAAACGACATATTACTATCTCCTTTATACGGTAACTGCATGTACACCGGTTTCTTTGAAACAGACGCTTCTTGCGGTTGGTCAGAGAATGTCAAACCATACTGGACCTCTTCTAATTTGCCAGTGTGATTTTCAAATAAGCATTGTTCGTTCCGTTAAATTCTGGCGCTTAAGTGCATGGAGTGTGAGTAATCATTTCCTCGAAATACGTTTCGTGTGTATTATTCAACCTATTCAACCTATATTGAATTGTTAGGAGTTGACTACCACTGAATGTTTTCCAACTATATGTGTTATGAGGATGCGTTAAAGTAATATGCCTCTGATATGCTTTCCTTGCATGGCCGGTTTCACGTGTTGATTTTTGCTGAGTGCCGTGAGCAATACTTGGTCGAATAATCGAAGGAGATGGAAGAAGGCTTTTTATCTGGGAATAGCAGAAAGCTTTTTTCCCTGATCCGTGGTTGTACTGGCCGTCAAATCAGTGTAAGTGAGACCATATGTGAAAAAGATGGTTCACTTATTACCAGTCAATCGCGCCGACTTGAGAGGTGGGCT
>JTDE01000351.1:64669-84891 GCA_014338405.1 Paragonimus skrjabini miyazakii
CCAAGCGGACAGCACAAAGTCTACTGTTAACAGTAATCTAGTCTATCAATGCGTCTGCGGCCGTCGAGCTAAGGACTATACCTATTCCAGATTGATCGGTAGTGGCGGCTGTGGAGTCACCCGAAGTGTATAACCATTATCAGGTAGACAACACGGGTGCTGTTAGTTCCATACGCTGACTACTGTCCTGGATTCTAGTTTCCGAAATACCACAGACATCGACAATTAACGAGTCTAACGTTTTTGGGAGATTGGCCTGTTGACCTATCTGTGTTGGCGTGCGTACGTTGAAAGCACCCATATTAATTCACATTCTAGGTCTAAGCAAGGGACGAGGGAGGCCTGAAGCTAAATGGGAAGAGACGGAACTTACCGGCTCAGTGTTAACACGGTTAGCTACATGTGTGTGGGACCTGTGGAGTAACCATCAGAAATGGCGGTCGGGAGGATCTTGAGAACTAAATTTGATAGGACAGTGAGGGAGGGATCAGCAGTAGCATGTTTTCGCCTATCCACCCTGCTGTATGCAGCAGATAGAGCGACCCGGTTTATACTGCAAGACGGCCGATGCAGTATGGAATTAACAACGTTGTAAATATTCATGGTTGCATGTGTGTTGAGATACTGTCAGGACGTCCAGACTTAGACAGGAGAACGATTAGGGTTCTCATCCAAAGCCTTTGGCTCAAAAGCCTATACCGCAAGGCAGCGGGTGGGTGGCAGTGTACCAGAATTGGTACATTTTTTCGGAAAAAGAAGCCAGCCTTTCTCCAACCTCCAACCTGGGAGGACTGGGAGACTGGTTTGTCAGACCTTTACCTATTGGTCTGCGTGGTATGGGTGACTGTCGGTGTGGTCACCAAACCGTCCAGTTTAGCCCAATAGGTCATCGAGATGCGCAAGCTGTTATAATGTATCACGTTACAGTCTCGTTGTGGCATTTCATTTTGGTACAACTTTTGACGTCGGCTTTATGTGACATGTTTTCGGAATGAGCTAACCGAGGATGCTGTTGACATGGTCGCGCTTACACGTTTCCTTTAATTTTGAAGTCTATTCGCCTGGTTTTGTATGTGAAATCGATACTCGGCTAGTCATTTCTATGGGCTCCGCTTTTGTGGAATTCAGCAATCGCAATTCCTTTGGTTGATCCGAAAACAACCAACAATGGTTCGGGGGTTATCCTGGTGCAATAAGGGTGTTGTCAACTTTTTTTCCAGATGCTTATTTGTGATTCTTCTTTTGTTTGCCGAGATCGACGGGTGCTTTTTACGTCTTTCAGCTTGTATTCGGTTATCGAGAGTGCACATCATATCATTCGTGTTCATTTAAACCGGTTACGGTTACCGTGATTCGCCTGCCTTTATCGTTTGGAGATTGATTTTGAGACTCCGGTATGTTTGTAGCTGATGACTTGCTGATCTCAAGATAACCATTGCCTTTACCTCTGTGGAATGAAATGTTGGTTGTAGAAGATAGCAGGCATTGCTTATTCTGCGGAGGCTATATGAGAAACCTGCAAGAAATTGGACTAGTGAGCCTGAAATTTAACACCCAAAATAGTTCCACAATCATGGGTTTAAAAGAATGGGAAGACGGTAGGCTGTCATACGTATCGAAGAGCTACGTGTAAAAAGACTTAATGTTGCGGAATTTTTTTTGTATGCAAATTCGAATATCAAATCTCTTTATAAGTCGTTCTAGCTAGAGGCCGTACGATGGTCTGTGATTTCACAGGTGGCTGTGTACATGTGCATTCTAATGGACCTTTTTCTTCTTACTGAACAAACGCATGGTTAATAATTATTTTGTTTGGATAAGTCTGTCCAATAAGATCTGCTTGCGGTTCTGTTGAACCTTCAAATTGCGTGGATATTTTCCGCACTATGGAACCATAGCCCATTAAAATAACGCAATCGGTGAATCTAGCCGCGGATATAACTCTTGCCGAATCTTTATTTCCCTCGCTTTTTGAAACCACTTCAGTCA
The DNA here is from genome assembly GCA_014338405.1 of Paragonimus skrjabini miyazakii. Classification (NCBI taxonomy): domain Eukaryota; kingdom Metazoa; phylum Platyhelminthes; class Trematoda; order Plagiorchiida; family Troglotrematidae; genus Paragonimus; species Paragonimus skrjabini miyazakii. The sequence goes on from JTDE01000351.1 coordinate 66,659, forward strand.
CTGTCTTAAGCGGCATCAATGAGTTAGACAAGCTTCCAATTGTCATCTTTGCAACGAGCACTAAACAAATCACATTTCTGTTCACTTTTTTCAATCTTTATTCTACCTTCTTTGGATCAGCTTCTGTGCTCATTTGCTTTTTTTATAAGTTCAACATCATTCATAATTGACTACAGATTTTTCTTTCATATTTACACTTCAACCGAACCATTTTAAAAAAAGGCATTAGATTTGAGTCTAGTTGTTGCTAGTTCTGTTGATTATCTTATATCCCTGCCAAAACCGGGGTTTAAACTCGGGTCCAGGTTTTCAGGAGACAGTCTTATTAATTGCTACATAAATGAGCTCACATTAGACCCGATCGAATTATCAGATTTAACCTATCACTTTATGAATCAGTTCAGATTGATCTACCACTTTAAAGTAACTACTCTATTAATTTTAATCGATAACCTCACCATTGCATCCTCTCAGTCAAGTTAACATCACAGGATTTATTAAACACGCAATAATTTATTGATCACATAAACAGTCGGGGATTTTGTTGATATCAGTTAGACGCTACACAAAATCGATCATTTGGATTTGGATTCAACTTATTCAACATTGAGATGAGTCGCACATATTCATGTTGTCATTTGTCCATGTTCCTCTGGGTCATTTGACTTGTAAATGTTTGTAATCTGATCGCACGCCCGATACACACGTCAGCTAGTCTGTGTATGTAGTTGGATCAATTATGCTGCAATTTCCGTTTGAATTTACACCTAGGACGAACCTACATTTTGTCTGTGTAGGATTTTCACATCTGACTGTTGAATCTGGTTGTATACAGCTGCATCCGTGTCTCACATTTCATACAGTTTTTTTTAAAATGTTCGTCGAATGTTATTATTACACATATCGTTCTGACTCTTACCCGATTGGTCACATGTTTCCCGATCACCGTCTTCCCCTTCGCATTTCATCTGTTCTGATTCAATCGCTCATGCTGCCCTTGTTTTTTACGACATACCTCTATTGTGTGCATGTGTGTATCCCCGAATGCATAAGGCTATAACGTTTAGTGTGGTCGTACGGTGTTGTTTGATTCCGACACACTAGACCGTTTATGAATGAACTGATTGTTGTTGAATATCAAACTGTCCATGAGATGTTTTTATTCTGGTGTCCATCTCACAAACCGTTCTATCTTTTTTTTTACGGGAGGAGAATCTTATTCTGATTGGATTACTCTGTTTGTAGTGATACCTAATAGCATGTAAGTTGAGTAATCGATACATTGAAAAAACCTAGCCTCAAAATGGACTGCGACTTACCTTTGATGGACAGTGACTCGTAAGATTTCCTGTTTGGTTTAGAGATTGGTGTACGATCGTGAACCAGTGTAAATTTCCTTTCATTGAGTCCATCGATTTGTGTATTATTCCCGGATTAATGTCTACATTCAGCGATCTATTCAGTTTTGTGCCCACCTATTTGAGCAGCTGACTAAATGCATTGATTAGTTTACTGATTAAATTTGTGACCAGTCGTTCCAAATTCACCACCGTGTAAACTTGTATGTACGGTTAGAATATCGTATTCAGCTTTCATATCAAGAGGTGTTTGTTAACATGTCTCTTACTAAGTCACAGATGGTGAACTGATCACAGTTGTACTTTTCATGTCCAGATTAGCAATCGCTTTAACGATGCCTGATCTTGTTACTTTGTGATTGACAATCGAGCTGCTCTATTGCGATTTATCTACTGTCCAAATTTGTTTTTCCCTGGCCGTAGTAATCAGTAATGCTTGCTCTGAAACCACACCCTACAACCTCTGGGTAGATTGTGCCCATCTGAATCATGGGGGTTTGAGCAGGTTACACTTCAGTTATACTGATCACTCCGTCAGTGAGCGGCTTTCGCACGGCTGATGGCCAAGCGGATGAGTGCCTCGACTCTTCAGTCAAAAAGTTGTGGGTTCGAACCTCATTCTAGTTACCCCTACCCGATGAGTTCAAACCCGTCATCGGGCGCCGGTTCGAGGACACTCATCTTTTAATGTTATATTGGATACATGCGTTTATGGCCGTAGCCAGTACAAACGGAATATCTGAACTGGTCTTTGCATTTCAGTGCCAACAGAGCGTGAACGACATGCACTTCGGTCTTGTCAAGCTTTTCACCTGTTTCCCACTTTTACACATGCCGCAGTGGTTTGTGGATTTACATTTTGACTACATATCTTCATGACATTTATACTTGTGTACAACATTTTTTGACTTTACTCTTCTGCCATAAATTCAGTTATTAACGTTTGTTTCGGATTTGGTCCATTTATTTAAAAAAATCACCGATTTATTCAACTGTGATCCGTTGCACAGTAGAATCACTGAGCCAGGTATATTACTTTGCATTGTTTATTTTATGTATGCTTTGGTCCTTTTGTTGGTTGTATCTCTGTTAATTTGTGTTACCTCCAGTTTGATCACAACAAATTGTGATGTTGATGCATTTCTGCGCTCTTCTCATTTCTTTCACACCTTTTGTGTTGTCTTTTAGTTTTATCAATTCGACTGCCTAAATAACAGCCTGTTTTTGAGTAATTCATTCAACACTGTTTCTGTTTTGTTCCATTACATCAATTAACTTGAAAAATGGTCATGAATCTAGTCCTTTTTCATTACCTATCCTGTCCAATCTAATTACCTATGGCCTGTCATTGGGTTAGGTTGACATGACTCTTCTCAATCTTCTCCGTGGATGAAAAACAGGTTATTACAGGACGATTCTGACAGCTTTGCGTTTTTGGCTCATGTTCACATCCGTCTATGTCCATTATGAGAATCAGATCGGTGCTCACTATGTACACAACGAACGAATTTGATGGACAGATCGACGGAAATGGAATGGGAGACGCACATTTTAAATGTAATTTAAACACTGGGATATTTTCACAACATATGGTAAATTTCTGTTTTGTTGTACCCTGATGATGGATCATATTGCGCAACTTGAACTTGCTCAGATGTGATCGTCGAGGACTGCTCATTTATACACACGCATACAACTTACAAATGAGTTTGATGTTCATGTCACTTCCAGATGCGAATCTCCGTTAGGTGAGTAGTTCACCGAAATTGTAGGTGGCATTTTGGTGGGCTGTTTCTTTGGCGATGTGTTTTGGGTCTGTGGGTCAGCCGCGAGTTTAACGTCAGTTCTACTCGGTCTACAGTTTGTGTTCGCAGTACCAGATCGCATATGTCCTGACGAACGGAGTTTCAGGCATTCTGTAATTCGACCGTATTGGCGTCGCATTGCACATTGAATGGGCTCATTTAACCATCCGTAGATGAACGGATTTACACACGCAGATCCCATTGCTATCATTTTGCACATCAAATCAATCAGTTTGATGTGTTGACCCGGTATGATTTCGACCACATTAGATTGATATTGTAAGGTAATTTTTGTAAGCTCCCTAGCCATAGTATGACTGTCTTTCTGTTCAAGCATCCATTTTTGCAGAATACGCGCACACATTTCTAAGATGCTTCCAGTTGCCGAATGTGTTGTTCTGTTTGACAACCGCTGCTTCTGTACTAGACGAGTTTGCAGTGATTGGATTTCCAAGAGGAGTGAATACAGGCACCACGGAGTCCAGCACAAAGCGAAGCATACGACCGTCCAGACTAACAAGCTGGTCGTGCGACGCTTACGCCGTTCAGCCTCCTTGCGTAGACCTAACTGTGTTGAATGTTGCGCCAGACGACGATAGATGGACAAATAGAATCCTCCGGAGGCGGCCAGTGGTAGTACGAAACAAATGAGAAATACACACACCGAGTAGATCAGTCTCATCTCTGCACTGGGCCATTTTTCCACGCAATAGGCATAGTTGGTCATTTGGGCGCTGTGCACATGCAACGCTACTGGCACAGAGTTCAGACCACCAAACAGGATCACACAACCAATTAGGCACATGGCTACTCGGGTAGACATTTGCATTTTCAAAGGGTGCACAATCATACGATATCGGTCGAATGCAATCAGTAGTATGGTGAGACATGAAATGTTTAGGGGAAGACCAAAACCAGCAAACAGCACTTGACAAAGTCCGGTACTTGCCAACTGGTGTTCGTTGATCTCGTAGAACATTTGCACCGGCATACTGACAGAACAGAGGAAGATATCGGACACAGCTAAACATAGAACAAATAAGTTGGTTATGTTGTCTCGTAGTGTTTGTCGTCGGTATTTGACCAGTGCAAATATCAATGCCAAATTGAACGTAGCTCCAATAAGTGAGAATAGAGTACACAGACTAATAATCAAATGTCGTATAACCGGGATCCGATGCGAGGAATGTGTAGTTTCGCCGTAAGCCGAGAATGATTTGTTCGTGCTTGTTATTAAATGTGCACAGCTGTACCGAGATGGAAAAAGGTGGAATGGTGTTAGTCAGTTGTCATCATTTTTTGCATCCAGAGACCTATGGTGATGATCGTACAAAAAGGAACAGTTGAATTTCTCAATGGCATATAAAAAAATGATTTTGATCGCGGTGTTTTGTTTTCTGTCGTTCATTGGGTACTTGGCAAGCAGCGAGTTACATGTCAACCACTGGGTTCACGTATCGACATGGTAGTTTGTATACACAAGAAATTTCGTTCCAAATGGGTTTCAACCATTTTACACCTTAGTTTGTCGTCACTTCCACCGAGGGTGAATTCATCGTTTACTAAGTGTAGACCACCTATGTGAGCCATGTAACACACCATGACCACTTAAACTCAACGTAGGAATTGAAATGATATGTGATATTCATTAATCTAACAGGTGATTTGCTTGGACCTCATGATAAGAGTTTGATTTGTCTGCAGAACAGGCAACCATAAATTTCCAAAATTTCACGTGATGTGAATCTAACGTAACCGGTCATCTGGACTGTCTGTCGCAAATTAGGCAAAATCGAATTAACTATGTTCTGTACCAGATGGCACTCCACTGGGTTTTGCATCAAGCCTAGTAAATTTCCACTATCTGTAAGGTTCTTCGTTTTTTTTAAATGTCCATCTAACTAGACAGTAGCTCAAATGAATTTCAATATTTGACAAAGGTCACATTGTATATGAATAAGAAGGAAAGCATTTGTAATTATTTGAGTCTCACAGCATTTACATACAAACATGTCTCAATTTGTTTGTCTGGAAATTGTGCGAACTTTTCACATTCATACACAATTGCAATCAACCAAATTGTCGAGCGTTAAAGAGAGAAAACGAACGAATGAGAATAGCCTCTCGTCATTATATTCTTATCATTAATAAACCCTACGTGTCTTCCGTCGTTCAGATAAGATCTATGTTGATATGACTAATCCCTGAACAAGAATTCTAAAGTTGTATCACTCATTTGTTTTGAATATGGGTTTAGAACGTTTGTCTTCAAGTAAACAGCAGTGCAATAGTTTAGCAGCAAGTTATGTTCACCGCTATTACCGTATACGTATACAAAACACATAATAACACTCGAAAGCATGTCGTGACTTCAAATGCATTCGTTACGTGCCATGGTAGTCGGAATCACACACCAATATGTGACTCATACCTTCAGGCTGGGTGCCTCACTTTCACCTGAGATCCCTGGTAGGTTACTAAAAACCTCACTTGGTGTTGTTTTGCAGTTCGTCTGGCTAATCCCTGAAATGTTGAATACGTGCACACGCAACAACTACCTAGTGGGAACCTGTTGAGAATTTGAACTCAACATGTTCGGTTATGTCATCGCTTGATGAGCAGTTCATGATTCAGTAAGTTGATGGATTTTTATTTCAACGAATGTTGAAGTCTTAGGCAAAAAATTGCGATGGATTTTATGTTGCAGGATATTCACTATAAAGCTTGATATTGATGTGCATAATCTAAAACGTGTGTTTATATATGACGGTGTACTAGAAAAGTACGAAACTCATTTTTGTATTCATGTATCTCTTAGTGTCTATGAGCAGTCATTGTCAATCTCAGACGGTTTGTGAAACGCATTGCCGTTGTGGCTGATTGAAACTAGGCCAAAAGTCAGATATTTTGCAATTGAAATTCACCTTCAGGCGTATGGTTAGTTAAAAAAGAATGCATAAGAGAGCATGGATAACCAACCAGGAAATGTATTTGTCTGTATTTAACTGCGAAGCTGGTAGAGAAAATTTCGGAACATCTGCTATTCAATAGCGGCACAAAACGTATGTGGTTAACGAATGCTAGTACTGAAAATCAACGCGCGGTGCTAGTATCATTATGTGTGCAGATAATTTACTCCGCATTTTCCAGTTCATGCTGCTCTACGGAAGCCATTACAGAAGCATCCAGTCTGACTTAGGAAAACGTTTATTATTAGTGAGCCTTCTCTTTGATCTACGCATCATCGGGGTTATATCAGTCATGCTCAGTGTCTTGGTAAGATCTATTTTCAAAAATTGCTTCATCTATGCGACGTTGAGTTTGCGATGTAATAAAATGTATGACAGTTCACATAATGTTGATGAGCTGTTACCTTGTTAGTCGCCATTTCTAACCAAGTGATCGTTAACGGTGTTCTCTATGAGCTCAGATAAATTAGCCATCTGACACCTTGTGCCACTCATTTAAGATCAGTATGGCGAATCGTTGTATAAAAAGTTGTTTATTCATCGTTCTGCCCAGTTTGTGTGTTTTTTAATCTGAGGTACCAACCCTCATTTTACTGTACGAAACAAACCAATGCATTTATCATTCGACATGATCAATGGCGTGTTCACTGAAGTGGTTTTTGTTCAGTCAGCAAATTAAAATTTGGTGTTTTATTGGGGAAAAATATCTTTAATATCCTATCAGGTTGCATACCATTTTAGAAATTTTTCAACATTATGTGGAGCGACAAATTATCAGGTCCAACTTGATCCGAACATTGGGGGTTTGTTGACAAAGTATTCTCTCTCTGAAAGAAACAACTCCCTCACACCGCACTTTTTTGTGAGCTATATAAGCTTATAAGGTGTCATGTAATGATGGTTGGCAAAAACCATGCCCTGTATTTAAAACATTGCATCCTGTATTGAAGAACTAAAATCTACTCACTGTTCACTACATGTTATTGACACTAGCAATACTAATTCCCTGATAAACAAAACTGTCAACTCTGCTCTAATTCTGCATCTAATGCAAGCTTTCATCAATGAAAGCTCTAACAATAATTGTAACTAGTTATCCGCTGAACGTATGTTAATTCTTCAATATTCGAGGACCGTTTGTGATGGAGAATTTACCGGTAGTTACTGTACTGTTTAGCATGTTTGATTTCACATCCTATGGGATACTCTTTTTTCGATGGTAACTTGCTAACATTACTGACCACATGTATTATCCAGCATGCTGTACATTTGGAAAAAATTCATAACTGTTACTTTTGCTTTGTTAAACCTCGAAAAAAATGTCTGTAAGATCGCTAACGTGGTTTTTGATTGACCCATATATATTATTTTGTCAATTGCTTCCCTGTTCTAACTGTTTTAAAAAACATTTTGATTCTGAACATGTACTGACCGAATCAATGAACATAATTTTTTGGTCTCCAATTATTATGGTTAGTTCACGTGATGGTGTTTTTGGTCGGTTCATTGATCGCTTACACATCCGTGTTCATGTTTAAATGGTTTAAGTGAAGGCCCAGTTGATTTGGAAATATTCATTCGTAATGCCGTGCAGATTGTAAACAAGTTTTTCGGGGATGAAAAATTCCTCCTTGTAATCTGTCCATATTTTCAACGATCTACCAGTTTAAAATGTTTTATGTTAATCTATTGTGTTACGTGGATTTATCACCATGATTCATTGTGAACCTGTCAACTGTGTTTGATGGGTGTACAGTTCAGGACATTTTTGGTGGATTTCTAGGATTATCCGACAAAAACGGACACGATGTAACTGTCTGGAGCTTATGAGGCTAGTGTCATAAACCATGCTTGGGTTACTAGGACGTCACCTGATTAAGAGTAGACAGTTAATGTTATGATGGATTGCATGGAATGTTTGCACATATGTATGCTCATTTAATGAGTTATTCATACCGGTGGGATTTGTGCATGATAATAAGCGGACTTATTGGAGAAATTGGCAGTAGTTGCGCTAGCAAGGCAGATGAGTTATACGAACACGGAATTTTTACATCACCTGCACATGGTTGATTGGACAATCCCGGCTCATATGTCACTGCAGTGGCGTTTATAGGCGGCGCTTTATTTCGATCTGTTAGTTTACCTGTATCACCGACTTGTTCATTTTTGGATTAATCAGATGTGCAAAACAAGCCAGGGCTTTGACATCATATATTTCGTGTATAATAGAATCTTGCTCAGCCCTAGGAATATTGTAGCAACTAGGATGTCATAGCAATGATAATGAGGGTATTATTTTATGGGACACACATTAACATGAAAATTATACCAGTATATTCTTTTCTGATAATCTCAGTGTTTGTGTACACCGTATTTAGTAATCGATTACGTGTCTCGTACAGTTCAAGTGTATAACCGATGACTCAATCACCGTTGGGTATCTGATTGAGCTTTGTCTCATATGCTCCTCAGTATAAAGCTGCTCGTTTACATCTGAAAGTGACACACAACGTATACTCTGACAAAACTACTGGTGCTTATCGTTCAATGGTATCCAACAAAATTTCCCCAGTACGCCGTGACCTTTGTTTTTTTTTTGTTGCGAAAATGTTTTTTATCGGAACACCGAAAGGGATTTGGATTGATCTGATCAACCAGGTGCAGTGTCGAATTGTTTTCTGTTAATGCAAACGTTCGATTGGTGCATTTCAATGTAATTTGCTCTTGCATGACGTGCTGGCTTGCGTATTATCACCGAATGGAATACATGATCGGTTGATAATAGTGTTTGACTACCGGGCATCTATGAAGATTACGACTATGTTTTAATAATGAGAAGTGGATGGGACTTAACAATACACACTACGTTCCGTACATATTTCAATAAAATTGCTGAGCCGTGATTGACAACATGAAGACGTAAATATGGCATATAGTCTTCTTACGGCTTTTGTTCTCCTGTAAAAATAAATGTTGTCAGTTAACGCAATAGGGGGTTTACCGCCAGACAATGTCAGACAAGGCCAACAACCTTTTCTTCTGCAGATTTGAAAATTCTCGAGAAAACGAGAAACATATGTGATGACGGATGGAATTTTGGTCAGAATCATCTACTTTGGATAGGCCTGTTGTGTTGTCTCACGGCCGTGGTTACCCCAATATACGCTGATTGGTTGTTCGCATTCTTGTGCCTAGAGTGAATCGTTATATCGTTGATATAGTCATCATATTACCCATCTCTCACGTGCTCAGATGTGAGTCACGTAACCAGGTGCTTTGGCCTGCATTATCTATACCTCGACAGTCAACTATCAGCCGTGAATTAGCGAATCATATCAAACGAATTATTATGATGTGAAGATGGGTTCTATTCGGACGGTGTATCTTTAATGTATTCAAGGTAGACAAGAATTCTGTGCATGGTTGTATCGAATCGTCTGACAAACTTAGGCTTAAAAGACAAATTCTCTGAAAACGTATCGCAGATCGATATCAAATGTTGATGAGTAACCGCTTCGGAGGGCTGTCAGAGAATATTCGTCTGTTATCGAACCGCCGTTCCAGTGAAAGTGCCTGGTTCCAACTTGTGCGCATTTCAGCAAGGCTCGTACATCTAAGTTCATTGCCTTTGAGGTTCACACTCTCGATCGAGCAGATCTCTGTACGCAATAGTTTCCCAGAATGAATTAAACGTAGTCATGACCAGTGGTTGGTTATTGGGGCGCATTTACTGACAATCGAGTTGTCCATTTTCAGAGCTCGACTGTAGTCAGTGGAGCAGTGCGGGATGTGTTCACAGCGCTCTGATGTCGTTACCCGATGTAGGCTTGAAAATGCGAATGTTGAATCGTGTTACCGGTGCATGCCGATGTTGATGGCTGCTGTGCTACACAACAGATCTAACCGGTGTAGACGTCTTGACTAGTCTTCTATCCTTAATCATATGCCGTCCATTTCGTTCCAGGAATTTCGATGTTTCAAGGTGGGATACCCTTTCGAGTAAGTTTGACGGGAAATACTGCCATTATGTCTAGACGCAAGCAACAAGACGATGAAGATTACGAGTCTTTGACTTGCCACTTGCTCGAATGCACAGTTAGGCCGCACTAGGCCAAAAACAATCTCGTTTTTATTTGGCAACACTACTCTTACGTTCAAATTGAAGGACCAGTAAATAGTGATTTTCCCGAGCTCTATACGTCAATCTATTTCATATATCCGTCCATCTCCTTTGATGCTATTTTATTAACACGCCGTTTGAACAAATTGCCCAATGAGATACACAACCCGTTATCTTGTGCTGAGGTTAAATTTTTTTTTGATGGAGTCAATGCTGTTTGTTTTGTTCGAAACATTAGCAACATTTGTATTTAGAACACTCCATCTTCGTTTTCACTGTCTATCCGTTCATTCTTTCTGTTGTAATTTGGTTGTAAAAATCGTAAATTTTTTTTTTTTAAATTGCCTTCCTTGACCTTGCGTGACCATGGAAAATAATCGAGTATTGATTATTAGTGCATTTATAGGTCTCCAGTCAACTGCTGGGTCACCCCCTACCTGCTTTACCTCCTCACCCTTGTCGTTTGTACACTTTTGTCTGTTTGTTCCACTGAATTGGATGTCTCGGAGTTCATTTCTGTCTGTCTCTGTTGCCCATTGCATAGTTTAAGATAGTTTTCTTCCATCCTGCCACCGTTTAAATGTCAGCCTATGTTTTTTACATTCGGTTGGGCGGAGGTGTATAGTTCTCCCATCCCAAATTCAAACTTTCCTAGTCTACATAGTTGCTGTGCTTATGTTATCGGATAGCGTTGTTTGATTAAGCAAGATAAAAATTATTTTCTACATGTCTGAAAACACCTTCCTTGTGTCAGTACTCTCACGTCTTCATAGTGTATAGTTTCAGTCGTAAGTATGTGGTTTTAAGCAATATTGATGGTAGTATATGTGTATCAGCATTTCGTAAAAATGGTCAGATTAGCTGGTTCGAGCTGCCCAAACGTTGTTCAGAATGCGCTAAATAACTTCGGTGTAATTGCCGTTGGGTTGACTCAATAGACGTGGATTCGCCAGGCGCTTCTGTTGAAATCATAAATCTGTTAATCTGAATCTACCTACTTTTACTTGAAGCCCACTAACTTTGCGCTTCGCCGTTTGGTAGCTGATAGTAGCTACGGCTTTGCGTTTTTCATGGTAGATTTCAAGGTTGAGTCGCAGTAAATTAGGTTTAGATAACGTTGGATAGTACCCATTGCACATGTAGTGTTGGTATATTACCTGCCAAAATACTTTCCCATTAAGATTGGTACCGTATTTGTCTGATTTTTGACACCCCACCTAAATTCTCATTATGATGTTTGTCTTCAGGAGCACACTATTCGACACATTGTTTATCATTGTGCCTGCTAAACCTTCATCAGTGCTATGCCTGCGCGTGCCTAACCTTGAGGTAACGTTTACGCTCCTCACAGTATATTATTGTTTAATTTCCAGGCTGCAAAGTCGTTTTGAGGCTCGATTTAGCCTGAAACTGCATTAGGTGACAGACGTTTTAAGACTGTACCTCTACAAACTGTATTGCAATGAAAATGATTCCCTGAAAAGCAATGGATTTCTCACAACGGTCTCATGCATCTGGTACTGCAGAGCTACATATGTTTGACGTAATGTCCAAGGAACTCCATTTTACTGTATGTATTCTTTCTCACATTCTCTCTCTGGTAGCTTGCACTGATTACATGCCGGCGCTATTGTTTATATCAATCACATAACTGTAGTTGACTGCTTTTAGTGTGTAAAAGGGTTCGTAAGAATGTCACATATTGACAAAGACTTTTAATGCTTGTACACATCGGATACCGCGGGCAACGGTTCAAAGTGTCTGATAAGCGAAGAGTGAAGTGTTTATATTGTTTCACGATGCACGCTTTCAAATTGACAATTGACGACCGCTTTCATCTTTTGTTCATACTCATCTAGTTGGGGTAGTTTGGATGAGAGATCGACCCGGAATTCCTTTATTTTGTTAGCCGAACCCCTTGCCCGCTCGACTACCGGTTCTTTAAACATTGCATGTGACTAAAGTGTAACTTGTTAGCGCAGATGGTGAACGATAAGATAACTGAGTAGCGGGCAGCCAATGAAACCACTGGTTACCGATGATTAGACATATACAGTATACAAAAGGCATTGAGACACTTACAGAAAGTCGAGGTTAGTTAATTAAAATTTGGAATTATTCTGATGTTCGACTATAAACAAAAGTAGCAATCGGTTTTGACACAGGAACTTAGCCTCTGCAATATTGATTGTTTTTCTGTTTGAGCTCACTGAATGTTTCTAACAACGCTATGAAATAATTTCTCCTGAAAATATGACTACTTGTCTCACAAACATCATGCGCTACTAATGAATTGTAAGTATTGTAGTTGCTGTTCAACATAAACAATTCTTTTTATTAGTCACTAGCTCATTGTTTGAGCTAAACCAATTGGTATACACTTAAGTCAGATAACAGTTATTTATTTCCCTGGAAGCTTGAGGTAGCTCAGTGATAATGGCATTCGTGTGACAACTGCATGGTGATGGTACAGATCCTGATTCAGCGTAACCAATCCCGGTCGGGTTTAGACAATTTTGTATGCCACATGGTAATTAACATTGTGTAATATGAGCACTACAAAACCGTTATTTCCTTGTACATACTTGAATAAAGAGTAAAAAGCAACGACAATACGACAAAAATCAAACGAGTCATCTTTCTCGAATACTGTATCACATTTCACTTGTCGTTTTCAACGATCACAGATTGTGTTTCTTGGGGTGTATTTGCAAAATTTTCATGCTTCTGTTAACTAAGCCTTTATCATGCATTTGGTTTAATCGGCGAATTAATTTTGAACAAGCTAGTCAAAATTGTTGCAACTGTAATTGTTCATGAAGTTTATCGTTTTGTTCACTCTCGTTTGATAGACAAGCAGATTCGCATTTCATGTGTTATGTGAAAAAACACTTTTTTGTTTGAGTTGTCAACGGTCGATCTTTTGTTATGTACACAATGGGAAACACTTTTTTTTTAAAAAAAAATACGCATTGGTAATAATGCGTAATCGAGTGAACTACCTATGGGACCTCGTATTGTGAATTGAGTATCCAACTTCTGTCGCGGTACACGGAGACCACTTATACTTTTTTTTGGCCTACAGTTGCACATTTCCTCTATGCAATTAATAACCTCATGGTGACTTGTGTACAGAAGTAGCTACTCGACCACATGTTAACTGTGAACCATTCTCAGTATGAAGCGTTTATAATCTATTATTATCCGTATCTGCACGTAAAACTCCATTTCATTCAACAATGGACTAATCCACCCTCGTTTTGCGATACAGAATCACGACTGAACGAACAGTTTTAATGTTGCATCTTCCGTTGTTCGCCAGTTTCCTTGTTCTCTATTGCATCAATCAGCTTACAGCTTATGATGTTGCAAATGCCACTGAGACCGGCCGGTGATAGCTTGTATTTTTTTCAATACTGCTGCACACTTATAGATATGAGTTTTTGTTTCATGAATGACAACTACTTATTGCTAGGCCATTGCTTACACCGAAGATGTTAATTCAACTACGCTTTTTATAGCTGTTCGAAGTTCCTAGTTCCAATGACTACGGTATGCTACACTAATGACCAATGAGTGTCCCATGAACTGAATGTATCGGCTCTCTAGAGTCGGTTTGGAAGAAGTCGACTTACGTATCATTTCTATACGACGGCTTACTCAACTTCCCTTACGTGATTGAATGCATATGGCACTCTTGCCCAAAAGCTGTCGATCAACTTATCACACAGGGTGGTTTAGCGTCAGACTTACTTACTTACGTACAAACCCAGTAAACTGTTAGAAATGCCTGTCCAGACTTGTCTAGCCCCACAGTCATTCATCGTGCCCCCTAACCTGCAATTACCGTTGTTTATTGAAGCATTTGGTAAAACCACTATTTGCTGTATTGCCGGCTGTACAATTAGGTGACATTCTTTTTTTAGAAAAAGTGAAAACCAGTTCATGTTTTTGTTTTCTTTGCTTCAGGCAATTCTGTGGTGGAAATATTGACACACGAGTGTCGACAGGTATTTTCCCCGCATTTGGCCAGGCAAAATATGCTACTATTGCCGTAACAAACGGATATACGTGTACAATTTTATTAAAACAACAGAAACCTAACAAGCTTGTCCTCGTTGTAGACAGTTTGACATTACTCATCTCACCTAGGTGTTACAAAGTCTGTCACATTACTGCGTTACTAAAACTGTACTACCGTCTCTTGCTATCGTGTGATTACTACGTGGACCACACCATCAGTACGTAACGGTGTTACGCGGCAGTATCAATGTGTTCAAACCACTGCATAGCCCTCAACTTGAACGCGTTTTACCTTTTGATTGTAGGTTTCACAGTTCAGGTGGGCTAGTCGACTTTTAAACTTGTGACAGAAGCACCCGACTCTAGATGTGCATTTTTGGAGAATCCATAGATGGTACACAAACTTGTTTGAAAGAAGATTTCACCAATGACTTCTAAAATGAGCCTACAGTTCAACAGAACGTTGATTTGACGTTGTCATCACGCACAAACTTTTAACCAGATTATCGTGTGAGTAATGTTCAAGTCGTTCTATATTATCGTGTGAAGGCAGGAACGTCACAGTTAAGACTGTTTGAATAAATTGAAATAACAGATTTCATTTAACTTTCTAAGCAGATCAAGCTACGATCTTTAACATGCCAGCCTCAGAATCTTCAGAATACTTATCGGCTTTTAGGATCACTGCTATAATTTCCCCTCAACGTGAGTTACGACTCTGCAATCTCCAAGCAAGCAAGAATACCACTTTCTGAGGCGGTTTACCGTCAGAACCTTTAGCTCCTAGACAAATTCTTCATTAATACTCATACTTGATCATGTTCTCACGCAGCTCTGTGAAAGGCTGAATGGAGGTACTAACCGATGTTTGTAATTTCAATGTTCTGTCTCTACTCATATATACAAAAGAATATTTCTTTGGACCACGATCTACTTGAGCTTCAAAACAGTGAATGTTCATTCTAATCTGTGGACTTCTTTGGAAATAAATCATCACTGGACGCATAAAAAACGGTGCATACATAAATTTTGACCTTGTGTCGAAAGTGTGATTAAAAAAAATCACTTGGTTTAGATCGTAAACAAATCTATTTGTGTACGGAAGCACGTTCTGAAGCTGTATACAGTCATGTTGTACTTAAAAGCAGACTGACATCTAGGTGCTTTATCTGATGACACATGCCATAGCTGGAATGAAAAATACCCTTCTAACAAGACTGCAAGTATTGTACAGGATAAATTAGTGACATTGTTATAAATTGAACTGCAAGTTTATATGGTAGTTTTTCACAGACCTATCGGGCAATTCTAATTTCATGGAAATTTAAGTACGGATTGATCCTTTCTCTTGATAGAACCATATTCATCGTCACTCACGCAGTTGGAGTTGAGTCGTACAAATGAGAAACTCAGTTGTCGTTATCTGCGTCTCTAAGTGAGCAAGCGATAGTCTATCGTGACATGGTTGAGTCGGTTTTAGAAGGTTATTGAGATGTACTCTTAGTATCTTTCAAGATAAGTGACGGTGGTCAAAGTGATCATACAGATGCGGTCAAAACTGTTTGAAAGGTAGCGAGTTACTGACAATGTTGTTCCAATAACACCCGAAGCAATATAACTGATCGAGAGTCTCGGCTGTTCTTGTGGTCTGTAACAATGGACCTGATTTAATCACTAAGCTTAAGTGTAACTTTTCATTTTTGTTGAAATCTCTAGGTTTAAAATGCAACTTCCCAACTAATCCATAAAGTATTTACACCCCTCGTTATGGCGTTTTCACATGTAGTTGTGATAGGCCGTTTGTATTAGTGATAGAATATAATTCCAATACTGAACAGACTGTAGCCTCTTATGGTCTTAGTATCTTGCCGTAACCAACTAGGATTACCTACGTACAATGCAGAATATCACTACCACCAAACTTGATTAGGTCAGGATTGCTACGGAATTTAAAACGAAACACGATACGTTCGATCGATTCGTCTATTAACTTTCTCTATCAGATATAAATTTGGCAAAAAACATCGATGACCAATATGGTTTAAAAAAAATTATAGAACGAAATATAATGCTTAACTTTGGAAACTTCATAGTGGTCTTGGGAACGTTTTAGTACACTTGTGTTAATACACTTGTATAAATTACTCACGGTGACAATATTATAGATATGAGTAACTTAATGTATAAAAAATAAATCACACGAACGAATTAGTCGAAGGTTTGACACAACGAATTGATGAGGCAGTCAAACCTCGAAATGGTTAGGTACACTATCTTTTTAAGTGAATTGTGACTTCAGCCACAGTTACCTAGTGATCAGGCTAACGACTTTTTGAGGTTTTGATTGGGAACTTCTGTTGTGTTTATACTACAACACTACTTCCATCGTTTCCATCTCCTTGCTTCTTATTTAGCTATGTAATTTTTCGAATGGATTATCGTGCTTTTGCAGTTAGCTACTATTTCATTTTTACTTCACGTGATCCATGGAATTAATTATTAGTGTTCGAATACCACACACTACTCATCTGTGGTTATGAGTAGTACGTCACAACTTGGATTATAATAATAATAATAGCCTCAGACAGTATATTATATTATTATTTGTTACAAATAAGTGACACAAGGAGTTTATGCCTCATTAAGTTGCGTGTTCACGTGTGGTCTAATTAATTATTCCGTCTTGTTTTCAAATAACAATGTTGGATTTCTGGTTGTAACATTTATTGATAAAAGTGTGAACATAGTCAGACTTACACTTTCTTCTGCAATATCCTTCATAGTCAATCATAGAAACTTAGTTCGTGAGATTGCGTGACTTTGATTTTCATATCAAAATGGAGCTACCAAACTTGGTTTTATTGATACGACAATATTTTTCGCTCATATGAAACTAAATATCCTGATTGTTCATTTTCTCGTCAATGTTCAGTCATTCATTCGAGTTTATACGGCCATCTACTCTCAGTAGTATTGATTATTTTGATCAACATTTTTAGTTGTTGTCTAGATCTTTCTTTTAAAAAAGTTTTCCCCTGTACATTGTCATTAATTTGTATTGGCAATTTTTAATCTGATATTTTAAGATGTTCCGATATCTGACTACGGTAAAACGTATATATTTTTCTTACTTATGTATGCCTTGTACTCTTTCACTGGCACTCATTCTGTCTCAGATGGTTTGTTTCCTACTACCTGTTGTCCATCTTCCCTACTGTCTGTTTGCTTTTATTTATGAGACATTTGACTGTTAGTTCAGCATGCTTTATCAATGACATAGAAACCTGCAGTTTCACGTTTTCGGGTTTGTATCGTGTTTAGACAGGGAACTGTAAGTGGTGCAACACAGCTAACTGGTCAGAGATTCGTCGCTTTCTCTCAGTACGATACTAACGCCGTCATCATAGTATGCTTGCCTTTGTGCTTATTCTGTCGAATTACCTCAACCTGGACAATTGCAATGTTTCTCATTGTTCAAACTCTGAACCGTATGTTTGGTGGCCGATGGCACTAACAGCGTTTACCTCAACCGGAACTCAAAGTCCGTTAAACTTCGACATTAATGTGGTACGGCGCTCGAGCTATTTGCAAGGTTGGTAATTTAATAAAATATTTCGATCGGTTTTCAACTCGGAGAGTTAGTGTTTTGTATGAACGTGTTAGTACATGCAACACAGCGTTTGGTACTACGGATTCTAAAATTTATTCCCAAATATTCAGAAATGGCAAAGGTAACGTTCCATTTAGTGGTACTTACTCATAAAAGTGATTTGAACAGACATATTCCAGATCAATCTGTACCCAATTTAATGCGCTTCATAATTTTGATTTCTTTACTCAAGTAGCACAGTTTTTCCTAGAGCTTGCAGAACTCTTATAGCGATTTTCGAGCCTTTCTCATTTAAAAAACTGTGCTTGGCGAATTTTTGGTCGGAATCTTCTCCCGGTTTATGTA
>JTDE01000351.1:85553-101296 GCA_014338405.1 Paragonimus skrjabini miyazakii
CAGATTGGCTTGTACGCAATTCCGGTCTATTTCCCTCAATGATTCTATATAACATCCTCATTAGACAAACATGTGCATATAGGTTGAATGAAAAATTGGAAACTTTAAGCATCTAATGAGCGCATTTTACTTTTTAAAGAGAATGGATAACCTGTCATTCATTAAACTCTGAATTTTAAGTGACCGAATGTTTGTGCATATAGTTTCTCCAGTCATACCAGACCTCTATCCTCTATCGTTTGCTTCTTTGTGATTCTGTATTAATGTCTGTTTTATCAAGCGTGTTCGTGCAACAATTACTCTCCTAAAACTAGCCACCTTGTACTTATTTCCTGCTCTTTGTGTCACCTAACGCAAGTTTTTGGCTCCCTCTGGGCAAAAAATCAGTAGTTCAAACATTCGAACACCTAACATATTGCATTATCAACTTCCCAGTCTTACTCATTTAAGGATTGGTCGTTTTCCTTCATCACTTTCCGACTGTTCCCGACTTGACCTGTTGCGTTCCCTCATTCTATATTCGTTGGTGCACCCTAGCTTTATTAGTGCAACCGTCTACATAGATTCTTTCACAGATTTCCTGGTCAGAAAGTAGATTTATATTGTACCTCGTTGTTCACACCACACAGACACTATTTGTGGTTACAGTAACCGGAATTGTAAATGTCTGTTCACATGTACATGTTCATGATTGACGGTGCAATCTCAGGAAATTTCTCCCATAACTTCAGGAATCCAGGCAACCAGTTTGGGTGTTCCCGTTCCTACAGTATAACTATTGTTTGTTCCCCTATTTCCTATTTTCACTATACTGACTCTTTAAGAGTACGGATGCGCTGTTCTCAACCTTTCATCCCTGATTGGTAAACATTTTTCATATGACCATTTGTAAAACTGTAATGTCCTTTTGTGTAGATATCTATTTGTCCTGACAAGTTTGTTTTGACATTAATTCAAACAGTTTATCGTACAGATGGTTTGCAGTGGTTTCAAACATTTTTCCACTAAGGTAGGTCACTCTGGAAATAGATACAAGATACACGGTGATATAATTTCGAGTCGTACGGGAATCAACCTTACTTTTACGTTTTTCTTTGTCTTTCACCATCTTTTGTTAATAATCACCAATTTCCGTTCTACAGACATGATCGTCTTAGCAGCTTCCTATTACTTCTATCCTGTACTCCTTTTCTTACTTATCGTTTCCGAAAAATGCAAACAGTTTGGCATAGATGCATCTTAAACGTGAAAATCAAACGTTACGAAGAGATTGTTTCTTCGTTAACGTTCGTTCACGTTGTATATCACGAGAGCGATTGCGAGGGTCGGGATGATGTGCATTTAAAGTAGGTCAGAGGTTTTCCATTTAATTAAACCTTATAGCTAAACTGTTCAACCACTTTATCAGTATGCATTCCAAATGAAACCTGACCTAGTACGTTTTTTGATTGAATTACGTTCGGGCAAAGTCCATACAGTTAATCTTGTGAGATACAGATCACGATTAACATTCTATCATAAATCCATCAAACTACTTATTAGAAATACAATTTTTATCCTTAACAATGGCGTTGGTGGATTCCATCGCGAACTGTTCGAGAAATCCTGCCGGGGTAGTCATTCGGCTGGGTCCTTTGGCGGATTCTATGTGAGACAGTGGAATGGGTGGGTAAAATGTGAAATATCCGAGCTCCTGGCGTAGCTTCGTAGCTCAACTGGTAGAGCGCTTGCCGCTTTGAGGCATGGTATTTCTATCGCTGGTGCGAATTCACCCGAAACCCTGACTTTTTACAATTGGGCCTCATCTATAAAACATTCTATCATTTTTAGTTTTTTTTTTCTAATTTGATCACAACCTCACGATTTGAGCTCTTATTTTAAATTCTATAGCACGAACTAATCTGTAGTCGCAGCTTTGTTTTAGTTCGTATCCATCTAGTTACATTTTCGTTGGAATGTATGCGCTATAATTCACTGACACGGTTTGTAATCCAGAGATCCCAAACGTAAACTAATAGTCGTTAATTCTGTCTGACGCTGGGCGACAAATGTTACTATTTTCTTCCAGTACGGTAAAGTTTACATTAAAATACCAAGGTGGATTTTGTAATTGTATGCCACGTATGGGGCACAGGTGAACTGCACGCATTCACGGTTCTATGCACACACACACACACACACACACATTCCCCATAACTGCGGACAACTGTCTGTTTACTCACGGCAAGGGAACTTTGGGCGGACGATACACCCTAGTTTGGGCGGTTTTATGTAACGTAGGATAAACGATGTCTATAGTTTATTTTTCTTGCTACACTTCAAGCGAAGTCTGTCTAAATAGTGTCATTGTTATTGGCTGATGATATTCGGCGCAATCGTTTGTCTTAATGGTTTGTTTTCTAAAAATAGAGTGACTGAAACCTTCAAAATGTCCGTTATCGATGGCGCGGATGAAGCTGATTTTTATCACTAACCTCTGTGAAAGTGAGTTACTCACAAGGTTCCCCGACGATCTTTCCTTACAGTCGCG
The DNA here is from genome assembly GCA_014338405.1 of Paragonimus skrjabini miyazakii. Lineage (NCBI taxonomy): Eukaryota > Metazoa > Platyhelminthes > Trematoda > Plagiorchiida > Troglotrematidae > Paragonimus > Paragonimus skrjabini miyazakii. Next base: position 88,084 of record JTDE01000351.1, read on the forward strand.
CTTTGTTCATGGATTATGATTCGGTTAGTGATGTTCTGTTGACCGAAATATAATTTATGTCTACTCGCCAGAAGCGTGCTGATGCATCCGTTTATTTGCTCTTGTAGAGCATCAGACATGCAACACCGCTGCTGTACAGACGGACAATAGATATAGCGTCCAGCGGTTCAATATGAGACACGAACACAATGATTAACTTTAGTAAACCGGTTGTTTTTTCCATACGGACTGTATGAAACAAAATGCGACCATTTTATGGATCATTTCTTTACATTATAAAGTTCCATGTTTTATTTATCATTGAAACACATGTTAATATAATTTCTTTTGCACTGTTTAAGGATGTCATGTCCTCGCCGTTAGTCGGTTTTGAATCACAATCATCTTTGTAGATAGTAAGTAGATTACTGCTCTTGGTTGTTTAATACATTTGCAGGAAATTTGAAGATCTGTTTAGTACAGTCTTAAACCAAGAAGAGAAAGATTCGAGCTAGTTGCTCAGGTTGATCGCATCAGACGACTTAACTATGCAAATCATAGTTAGTGTTTAGCACGTTGGGTATCTTCCTAGTGTCTTTGTAGTGTGATTATTTGTACAGTTCGCTTGGTACCTGTCTGTCAGCGGCGTATTAGGTAAGAGAACTCATTCTCTGATTCTGTGTCTTCTAACTCAATAACCATTTTACCTTCGGTGGACAGCTGTTTGGTCGTACTGGAGGTAAAGTTAGAAAATTGGATGTATTGATCACTTCGGAAAGGCTAAACTGAACAAATCACTGCAATATTTCATTTTGTTGGTCTCTCGGTTATACTATCCAGAAACGGTTTACTGTAATATAACTGGTTTGTGCGAGTAACTTATCAATTTGGTTGTAGATAGTTCATAATTCATTCGAAGTGTTTTTACTCACTTCTAAGGCAACTACAGTCTCCGCGGTTGTCGGATAGTCGAGGAAAATCCATTGATTAGCACCATCCATTTTATGAGTAGGCCCTCACTGAATCCCCTTGTTCGTATCGACATCCTGGGATAATTTCATGTTCTCCTCATTACATATCGTTGAGCGGTTCTCTACTCATACAGGTGTTGTTTTTGCCTCAAGTGGTTTTGTTGGTGTGCACGTGTGTTTGCGTGCTGCTTGTGATCGTATGAATCTAGATTGGCTTTCATGAACATCATAGACCTTGTGTGGCAGTTAAGCATCAGTGTGAACCACTGATGTATTGCTGTCTGTGATGATGATGATGATGATAGACCTTGTGGCAACAAATATTACTGGTTTACGCAGTTCATTTGGGGATTAGCTAAAGGTTATTCTCAACGCATTTCAAACGTATGCTTTGGGATTGTTTTCAGTCAATATATGCCATTGACTGTTTTGACAGCTTTTTGCATATACCACTCGTTGGCTTTAAACTTAACGTCCTGGATTGTGCACATGTAGTAATGTATTTTGCTACTGTGCTTTCTAGTTACTTAATGCATCAATCATCTCTTTTAGCGTTTATCCGTTTTCTGTTCCCGTTTTCACGTACATCATTTGTCTTACACACACGAGGAGCTCGTCATTCGGATAGATCCATTTGAATAAGTTCGTTCTTTATGTATTCAAGTGCATTTTTCAGGTTGACCAATTTGACGTGGCTTTCACGTTCATCAACGTTAGGGCGTTAACACGCACAAACGTACACGGTTGATACGGGCTGGTGACCTCAGATCCTTATACATCACTGGATTAACATACTTTCTACTATTATTTTTCTTTTTCTTCCTGTGTATTTGAGCATTTTGTTTTTTTTTCGAACCCTTATCTGGTAGTGTAGACCGGTCAGTTTCTACTCGACTACTTCTGATTTGAAGAGGTGAACTGCCTGATTTTGGTTTTCGACAATGATTAATGTTGCTACATCTGACTGACTTTGTCCGGAGACTGATGCAAAAATTACTTTCTCGAACCTATTTTCGTATGAACTTGATTTCTCATTGCCCCTCAATAGCCCATAAACCTGACATTATTGTTCACCGGTTTGGATATAGAAAAAACAGGTCAGTGCATCCATTTCATCTTACTTTTTGTTCAGCAGAATACTCATCACATTTCATTAATCTCTTGGAGGGGGGCAATAACCTAGGTGTGAAATTAAACTGATTTGTATGGAACGATTATGACTTCTCGGACAAGTTTAGATCTGTGCATTTCGTCTATATCCCATTGGGTATGTTCAAAAACTTTATACACGATCAAACTGTTTATTCTTTTGTCTTCAGTCTCTTTTTTTCGTTTACCAAAGCGTAAGTTCACAATTACAACTAAGCCATCAATACAGCAGTGAGTTCCAAACCCATTTTTGCCCTCTTATCGTAAACCACTGCCTACTAAGTGCAAAAGAAAGACTTGTTTGTCTTTGCTAAACTAAAAAGATATTTTTATCAGATTTATGAACTAGTTAATACATGACTTTCCTCCTCATTTTTCACAGGTTTTTGTATATGTTTAATTAAGGTACATTGGGCACGGTCAAACCTGACATCAGTCGGTATGTGTCATTCTAATTTTTATTCATTTTGGTGTATTTGTTAAATGCTAGGTTGCATAGTGTCCGAATACCTTCGGTTCTGTCTCATTGGTTACTTGTCAACATGTACACGCCCATTAATTCGTTCGTACTGGACTTCTGATTAACACATATCTATTGATGAACTCTAAAGCTACATACCCACACTGTACATGTCCTTCCAATCGACTGATCGAAGTGCAGTTTGAAGGTGCCAGTAATATGTGTATGAGATCCAGAGTTTTATACCAACACGACAAAGTATGTGAACTGTTGAAGAGTTGAACGTTAAAATACATCTTCCATTTTGTCGTGCATTTTCATCCTTCTATCTTCGTGTTTAGATTGCAAGCGTTTAATCCACAAACTAGTACACCCCCTTTGGTATGCGTTTATATCCAATACTTTTTCTGTTCACCTGTAATGATTCATGACCCAACGATCTTGTTTGCTACCAGATTGAGACTAACTTCTCTTCTGTTTGGTTTTCTATATTCTCTTATGTTTGTTGTGCGTTGACAAGTTCTGTGTCCTTACTGAACAAAGCTTGTTTACAGGTGTCAAAAGTATACATTTGCAGGTTGAACTGTTCACTGTCCTCTGAATCCAACCACCTTTAACTGTCTCCTGAAACGTAATCCCTTAAATGTGATACATACCTTCACGGTGGCTATTTTTTTACGATGTTTTTTCACAGGATTGGTTGCAACAGAGTTTCCCTGTGCGTGGTACTTTGTTGGATGTCGTTTCTACTCGAAGTGTTGAGTCACCAGTTAAATTGTAGAAATATGTTCACAGCCGTCAGTTGTAATTGTCATCCTTTGACCGAATTGTTGTTATTTTACCGATATGCTGATCATTGTTTGACTTTGATTTTAGCTATGACTTGAAAACATTTGTCCCACTGTTTTTAATCATCTCTTCTTTTTCTTCGTGCTGTTTGGTAGTGTAAACAATTTTCTGATGTGCATACTCTCTCCATCGACTGTCCGTGTATGCCCCTTTCACTTAGGTGCTTGCTTTATTCTCCTGTAAGCGCATGCATACACACCCGTTTACACGTCAGATCTGAAAAGAACCTGTCCGTCTTTTGCTGCACGCCACCGTTCTGAGGTTGTCTGTTAATCATTTGTGACAGCTAAGCCAATTGATGAACTCACAGATATACCGGTAATTTGAGCTCGGTTGACTGAGTGTAACCATCTTTTGATCTGCTTATCCACACCCGCACCCAGGCTCAGCTAAACATCTTTCTCACCGATTTCAATCGCTGAACAGGCCAATGATGTAAGAATTCAAGTCCGTGCCGGTCGGAAATACACAAAGTTGCTGATTGCCTGTTAGTTTGGTGCCAGGCCATCTCATTAACTTGTGTTAGCATTGATAATGTGTGTGCGGTTGTGGGTAACGTGATTTGTAAACCACCATAATAGAACCCGCGTAGAAAAACTAGATTTCATAAACAAGGGCGTGATGAACAATTGACAGTTTTACTATACTGCTTGTTATGTCAGTAAACCTCTGTTGCATCAAACACATCGGTGGTCTTTATCTTGTTGTTATAGCCTTTGCTGGTTTCGGCTGCATCTTTCTGTCTTTCATGTAAACAAGTTTACAGTTATCAGTGTTGTAACCTCAAAGGCTATAAACAGGTAAGCACAGAAATAAAAATCACGTACGTATCAAACTGATTAAGAATACCATTATTTTGAGTATCGATGATGCTATGAGAGCAACAAGCTGATGGTTTATTTTAAACTGTAAATGTGCCAATATTTGAATATCCAACTTTGACGCCCAGTTGGCTGAATTTAGTCACATTTGTTGTGATTGATTTCCTGGGCTAGCTACTTGTACGACAGTGAGTTACGATTGGGAAAAGGTGTTTCGTTTATAGCATGGTCAGTGCTTCGTTTATGAGATAAGTTTTGTTAACACAGTTGTTTATTCAGCTCGTTTATAATTAGCAGTTATAATTACCAATTGCCTCCCCTCCACAGCTTTCTGAAGATTAAGAAAACGGTACATTTTAAAACTGACATGCACTGTCACATTTCACATGCACATGCATTTTGGATTGTCGTTCTGATAGATAGTTTGCCAGATTTTACTGTTTGTATAAGGCTCACTCGTGTCAAATCTAGATTTTGGTTGTATACGAATCAGCGACTGGAACCGTATGCCCCTGTTTAACGTTTTCTTTACCAGTTGAGCTACAAAGCAATGTTGGTAGACTAGGAATTTCCTAATTGAGCCTAATCTAACTTACGAAAGCTGCTACGTTACTTACAAAAATTTCAAAACTCAACAGTAGTACTGGTAGATGTTAGCACTTATCTAGTTGAGTAATATCACCTAGACAGTCTATCTCCTTAGCACTGCGGATTTTATCAAGCTTAACTGAATGGGTAGATAATTGAGTTCCTATCTTCTAGCCTGGTTTTGTTTCTCAGCTGGTAAGGTAAATGCCGTTTAAGAACATATGATTCCTGTTGATGGTTCTAATCCACTCGAAAACCAAAATTTTTTCACATTTAAGCTTCATCAATTTGAATGTGATCTCGTTTTACTGCGGAGATTTTCATTGTGTAAAATTTTGGCGAGTGAATTATAATTTATTTCATTTACGTAGTTTTGTAGCTGATCCCACGTAGACACTTCAAGTAGGCTGACTTTGTTTGAGTTTGCATACACCTTTGTGTGTGTGTGTATGTGACTGTCTTAGCTGTTAGAAAAGAAATACGTATTTTGTGTAACTTGCTACCACCTCGTAGTTCGAAGACTTCATTTGTCGTTAATTTATTTGAGTCGTCGAAATGGTAATGATTCTCAAGAATCTTACAGTGGTTGTGTGTATTGACTGTGTTGGACGGCGTCTAAAGAGAATCTGATGTAGCAACGATGGAATACATTTTAAACGTTTAGTTCGTTTTTATCGGCATATGTCCTGGAAATTTCAACTGTGTAGGATTGAGATGAAATTATGCCGTGAACTGAGATGCTCAACTAGGGAATTCACACTATAGCAGGAATTAAACACATTCGAACAGTTGGTATCTTGTTAGCCATGACATTGGGGATCGTACACTATTTCAGAATTGTCCCTGTGCCCATTTTATCATAAACGATTTATTTTATGTTGCCCTTTTAGTGAATGACCTCATACACCGTCGTTCTTGTTAAGCGTATGACTCTGACGCAGAGAATGCAATCGTCGGGGTATCAATCTACTGGGTAACATAAAGTCGTTTCCGATGCTTCAAAAGAGGTGGGAAATTCGGCCTAGTTTAAGTATTATTTTTGGATAAAAAAGTGGTTGAAGCATCGGAACACTTTTGATAGCTCTACACTGTACTAGATATACCTCAAGCTATATTCGGATGCCGATATAAAAGTTAGTTGAAAATTGTGAGAAAACCCTTTAAGTGAAACATCGGAGCTAAACGAGTTGTCATCCCATGTAAAACTGTACACTTTTAGCGCAAAAGGTTGTCGGTTCGATTCGCTCTGCATACTATCTCTACCCGTTGAGTTCGAACAGGGACAAAACCGATTATGGAGTATGGGTTTGAATGTATGTATCATAGGACTTTGTTTAAAATGTTATCATCTATTTCTTACTGGATCTATTTAAAACGCCCATAGGAATAATCAAAATACACCGCTTTCTTTTGTACGCTACCATCAATCATAAACAATTGACTTGATCGTATCAGATAGTAAAATACCGCGTTTTCTATCTAGAGGCATATCAAAATATACCGTGCTGTATCGTTATCAGCAATCCAGATAAATGCTCACAACTAAAGGGTAGTGGGAATCTCAAATAAACAATCGTTTACTGTTAGCACATTGAACCCAAAAACAATTGACAACCTAGTTAAGCTCATCATGGATTGTTTAGCTGTGAGTGTCGCTCATGTTTTGGATCGGTCTGTAAGTTTTTCAGTCATAAATTGCCCACATGTGTATACCTGTTGAGGTTGAGCTGAATAGAATTGTGGCGTAATTGGTGACTGTGGTTTATTTATTAGGATGCGGCAGACGTGAATCGAGCCGAACCTCGATAGGTTGTTTACTAATCAAATGCTGAGGGCTTGTGCTGCAGATGGAAATTGGTTGATAGACTTTTTTTTACATTCGGTATCGGTTTCGATACTGAAACACTAAATTTTCGAGCTGATGTTTCGCAATCAACAGAGGACTCAAGCGAAAAACTGAGTAACCAGTGAAATTGACTCATTCCGTATTTCTCTGCGAAACCTTTAACATTTTTACAATCCTTAGTCTTACAGTTGATTAACTACTCTGCTATCTTTCCCAGTTAGCTGTTTCTCTGTATTGTTTGCCCTTTTTGTGCAAAACGCTGTCTACACTTTACTCTGGGGACTATGAATTTTGTTATATGATCGGTTCATTACATGTCTGGAGTTTTCCGCTTCATGGGCCAGAAACTCCCTCAGCGTTGTTCGTACGATCTGTCTAACTGTTCATTTTATGGGCTAGAGAAGACTGCAGGATAATTTTGCTAGTCACGAAGTAGGATAGATTGTGTACGACCTTTTTTGTGTGCATTACCATCCATAGATAAGTGAAAGTCTTGATGAACAACACAAATGACAATGAAGGTAGCCCAATTTCGGTTTAAATTTAGTTAATAATAATGATAATCTTCTTATACTATCCTTTTGGATAAAGATCTAAAATCCCAATCTTTTTGTTCTCATTTATGGGGGGTAAGGTTGGGAAAAATCGAGTCCTGGATTAGTCTTTTGCATTTTGTGTGATTTTTGTGTTCTATGGAATCAACTGGGAGAATTAACCGATCGTGTTCTTCATACGTTGTTTTGTTTGTTTAAGGTGTAACTTTTTCCTTAGTATTGAGTAGTACTTTGAGCACGTCCTATAAACTATCTTCCATGATGAGGTTGAAGTGGGGTGGGAAAGAATGGACCTACTTTCATGAAGAATGCTCTTCAAATTATGAGTAGTCCGGGCACTTCCGAAGAATGGTTGTGAAACTGTCGTGATGCCTCCATATAATTTGGATGAAGTCGTGTACGAAGGAGACTGGTCCAGAGATCACTACGATTTATATCACCTGCAACATCGGCAAGAGATCTCGGGGTTGATCACGTGTTTGTTGACTTGCCCTCTACTACCTAATCCATACCATGTCTCTGATTTTGATGTGTGTGTATAGTTTACAAGCATTTATGTGCTGTGCACGTCCTCCGTGTACAATGACCAGAAATCCAGTGGTTGTAAAGCATTCTTGTAGATGTTTATTTGGGTACAAAGCGGAAAAATTTGAATTTGATCTGAATAACCCATTCGAGCAACTTGTGGATTGTAGACGTTTCTGACAGTTATTCTATTCCAACATCCGAAGAACTATTTCCGTCTGCATTGCTTATTGTAAGCTTGCATTAGCCGTAGTCGCTTTTACTTTGGATGGCAGTTCACATAGATTGTAGATCTATCTGATTCGCGACGTGTACCGACTATCATCAATGTCATCATCACGACAGTTTTGAGTCGCTATCACCCACTTCAGCAGTGACGGGCATTACCCGATAAGAAGAAAAACATCACTAAAAACGTTAAAGCTAATGATAATAGAAGACTAAACAAGAGAAAGCAGTTCCAGAAAACGTTACGGGTAACGGAATCGAAAGTAGCTTTTAGGTCTAAAAAAGACCACGACGTGTCGATCCGTCGCAAAGTCAAAGTGTGATCAGTTCCCTCTCCACTGCAACGGAATCTTGCCTATTCTTCGCGTATCTGACTTTCTCTGGACTTAGTGAGCCCACGCATAATGAGGCCACTGAGTTATCTGGACGCAAAAAACATTAGACTGATGCCTCTATGGTTGTCACGTAGACTTCGGGCTGCCTTTTTGAAAACGGGAATTACTGTTGATAAGACTCAATCGCGAAATACCTCTTAAGTTTTCCTGATATCAACCTCTCCCCGCCATTCTTAAAAAAGGAGAGAAAATCTGTTCCAAGAGCCTTATTACGCTTCAATAACTCAAGCTACTTCTGATTCCGACGGAGGATCGTGTGGAATGTGATAACTGACCATTTGGGCTCAATTTTTGTGCAAGCGTTCGGTCAGCTTGCATTCAGGTTCTTGACTGTCGTTGATATGCTAGAGCCAGGTAAAATCGAACGACGCTTGTTCTTTAGGTCTATTGACGTACCGGAAATCCATTTCTGTCGCAACTGAACAGCTCCTTCGGAACACACTTTTTCACACCATGTTTCGATAGCTCCTATGATTTGTTCCCAGTGTTCCTTAGGTTCTTTCACCTGTCTGACGCACACAAACGAGTATCCACTGGGATCCAGTCGAGCAAATATTGTTTTGCGTTGTAATTCATTATGATTCCCACTCCAGCTTGATCACAGGATTTAGCTTCGGTGACATCGGAGAAGAGGTAGAAGCGTTTAAATGGACGGTTACCTATCGATAAGTTCAAGTCAATAATGGTTGTAGAATCGTGGACTCGAGGGAGTACTTGCCAGAGCAGCTTGCTGACCAACTTGACGTGCTGTGTAGTCTTGTTCTTTCGGGTATACACTGAATAGGGATGTGTGCGTGAAACCGCAAATAATGCAGTGCAAATCAGTTGTGGTGACTTTTATCCGCTGTGTTCTTTCGGTCCCGTTCACCGTAGCAAACTAATCCACGAACGGATACTGCTAACCATTTGCACGAGGATTGCTAACCTCAGGAAACAGTATCATCGGCACTTGTGGTAGTTATGTATCGGTGTGAACCATTGATATATTACTGTCTATGATGATGATGTCCGACGATTGATGAACTGGTAGCCTGACGATTGATATCACGGGTTCAATCACTGTTCATTGGCCTTTTTTCATTTCAGTTGAGGTTGTTTTGGGTTAGAACTATCAAACTACATGTTCTATTTGACTCGTTCAAAGACACAACGGATGTGTAACACTCAAAAATCTATTCGTCTGGGTATTTTTACTGTGCGGTTGATCGTCTCGGTTGTCGACCACCGCGTTTATTTGCTTGGTTTTTATTTTCACATTTGGAAATTTGAAGTTGGTCTATTTTCTTTTATATTCCGTACATGACATTTTTAATATCTCCACGAACAGTTAGGTTGTGCGCATATATTAGATAAGTCAGATTGCGTATGTCGTATCTGCGTATTTGTTATTTGGCTAGCTTCGAATGAACGTGATTCCGATGATGCCTATTCTATTTAACTGGATAGTTCGCAGTTTGTCTGGAGCTGAATTTTTCGTCCTCTGTTAATTAATTTTGTCTTCATTTCCTCTTCGAGTGTGTCTGTTTCTAGTCGATCTCATAGTGATGATAAAAGAAGCTCCGTTCTCTTTCTGTCTCTCTCGTGTTAGCATAAACTGTCTATTTTTATAAGCCTGTTCCGGATGATAACGAGAGACTTTCATGCATGGTTTTAGTCACACTCATACCAAACGGTTTCATTTGTCAGTCGAAACTACTACCCCTATTGTTGGTGAGCAGATTGTGCGAACTGCAATGAGTTGGGAGCAAACACTAGTAGGTAAGATCAGGATGTACAACAAAGGCAAAACGCAGTCTGGTGAGTTTACCGTCATATGGGAGAACGATGTCTGATGATGGTGGTAAACGTACAACTCGTTTTTCCATGAAGTGCATTACGCATCGTCAATATTTGAATTGTTCACACTGCTATCCAAAGTGGCCAATTCTTTTTCGTATACAGGAATCAGAACTAAACATATTTCCATTCGTGACTATTATTTAATGGAAAGTCAAGCATAGAATTTGGTTTGTACACTTCAAAAAGCAGAGTTTCAGGGATTGACACGTTCACAGTAAGAACAAGTGAAAATTAATTGAGTCGTAGTGGCTAAAATGAGAATGGAATCGCGAGATTTTGAATGCAATGATTTAAAGACAAACTATCACAGTGACACACTCAATCGCCTAGTGTTCTGGGAAGAAATGTGTCACTAAAATTTTAGCTGGGTAAGGGGTCACCGAAAGGTTAAATGGTTGGTGCGAACGTTTAGCGGTTTATGTGCAGGTCATGCTTCAGGAATGAATAAAGATTAGTTCTAGTGTGAGTATGTTTGTGATTGTGATCGATAAGGATTTTGTCAACATCGTTTAAAGTAAGGCTCAAGAGTGAAATATATGCTTACAGCACTAAAGGCCAGAAAAATTGTGGATCTGTCTAATAATCTGAGATCTTACCTTAGAGTACATAGAAAATTTAAGGAGGAGTGACATAATCAGTGGGAACTGCACGACCGTTAAAAAATCTTCGAGTGAAGTGACGAGGGGTAGGAAACGCTTTTAGACTAGTCACTTAGACGGTCAATCTCTTTGTAAAAACAACATTACTTACTGTTGTCTTTTTTATAAATCAGTGCTTATTTTGACATAAATTAGCTTCCGTTTGGTTAGGTGATAGGTTCTAGGGATGGACACCCTGGCTATTATTACCATTCATTCATATCAACGGTCAATAACATTTTGATACAAAACCCGCACATCTTGTAGTATACGTGAACAGTTTGCGATAGTTCGATTGGTCGTTCAAGATGGATAAACTGTAAACTAATTGTGTTGTCTTAGAAATGCAAATAGGAGGTACATTTCAGTCAATTTCACCTGCAAGTGTGACATGCACAGTTCTTTCTGGTTATGGCATTCCATCTATGCAAGCTGAGAACAAAAGAGGTGACAGATCTTTTTGCGCTATACCGGAATAAGTCACTTGGGGGCACAGCGTTATTAATGCACGCATATTCCTCTCTTTTGGCGATATAACCAACAAGCGGATTGGTTACCCTCGGCTGAATACCACAGTCCTATAACGGTTTGTACAATGCTCCTACGTTTACATGGTTGAATGAATTAGTATAGTCCAGGAATCATGGACGAGTGGTTTTACATCTTTTATCATGTGTTCGAATGTGATGGATAATACTGGTGGTAATATTAAATATTGATTTTAATTGTTGATAATCATATTGGTTAGTGTGATTTCGATTACAACACTCCTGAGGAAGACCACCCGAGGTGGTTGAAAACGTAGAGTATTACAACTTGCTCATAACGTTGTGTTATTCTCAATCCATTTATCCATATTGGAGCAAGTTGTAAATTTTTGTGAGTCAAAATTGTTGCCTCGGTAAAACAGCTCTGAATTCAAGTGTAATGTTTGCGCGCGATGATTGAGAACAGTTGCGGAGGCTCATCTAGTTTGACAACGTTATCAGTACATGCTATTTTTAGCAGAACTTGCTCGTTAAGGAATTATTTGACTTCACTTTCATCAGACGATAACCGATACATTTTTATGGAATTCGAAAGTTAATACTTTTTTTTAATCAAAACTGTTCCGGTCGGGTGATGGATATACAATAGATGCTATCTGTGTATTTCCAATATGTGATGACCATGTGTTCTTGGAGAACCCATTGGTAGCGACACCGATTAGTAGTCGAAAGATCATGAATCGTGGTTTTGAGACTCTCGAATATTCTCACTGCCTGTTCCTAGACGGCCTGACATTATCTAACTCCTCACAGTATTCTAGTACATCACATGGGAATCGAAATTTTTATACACTTAGCTCACTGCAATACGGAAATCAGACCTGTATTTTCTACTAATATTCTGACAATTTGGTTGTGTTTGTTGAGATTGAATATTCTCCCACTATGGGCTTCCTTTCACATCAACTGTCGATTGGTTTACCTCGAATTGTGCGTTAGAACTTCGTTTGTTTAGTATTCCGTAATTTTGAGTTGTTACGGTGATCGCAAATTATGGTAGTTGATTAAGTTCAATTTACTTCATCTTGTGGGTACTTCGAGTCATTTCGGTTAACTGAGACTGTGCTATCCGAACTCAATACATAAACACCCATTTCAGCGACAGTAGCATGGCCCTGCATATGTAGCTGATCTGATTATTTTGGTACATTGTGACGGTTCCATTGCACTGTTGTTCTTTAACTTTTATGTGTAAGACCACCAAAACTGTCCAAAATAAAAATTTTCAGATGGAGATGGTTGCCTGGTGTATCTGTCAAACTTGACAATGGTCTTGATAGTATCTGTTATCCTCTCTTGCTTTGAGGATCTCATTAACTCTTGGCGTCTTATATTCGAGTATTTGAATGTCATAAGTGTACGTAATTTTGGAAAACACTTATAAGACTCCTTCGATTCGGTTATGGTTACCTAGGCGCTCTTTTTTGTTTATCTTTTGATCAAGGTGCCTTCAAGTGTTTTTTATTGGGTTATGCTCTGACGATCATGTTAGGCAGGAAATGGAACGTCTTTCGCGTTTCACTTTGGCCCATTCAGTCATCTCCCCAGGTTACCACGGAATTGACATCTCTTTTGTATAACGTCCATTTGAGGACGGATGGCTTCGCTCTCATTATCTTTGTGAACACTCAACACACTATGCCAGTTTCCCTCTTCGAGTGTTCACTTTCTAACATAAGCCTTAGTACGCAAATATTAGCTTATGCTGAAGTTTACTCAGAACTGAGATGATGTGATGGATCTGTGAAAAGTGGCTCTCTAGGTGTGGTGTTCCATAGGGGAATATATATATATATATATATATATATATATATATATATATA
>JTDE01000351.1:101471-145858 GCA_014338405.1 Paragonimus skrjabini miyazakii
TGAGTAAAATGGTATGCCCTATGTTAAACACGCATACAGAAGCCCTTTTTGTAATCTACCACTTAATCTAACTTCTTATTCAACCCGATGGTTGTTATTGTGATATTTGTGTCGATCCGTGGTGAACTAGCTGAGGTAACATACTCGTTAACGTGTGTCCGTGTGCTCACAATTTTTCCGGCCATTCATCGTGCGGCTAGTCGTCAGCTAATTGATCCAGGAAGGAAATCACTATCCAGACTAGATTGAAGACTTCGTACCTTGTAGTTTTCTGGTATTTGATGTGACCAGAACTCAAACTCAAACTATCCGTCTGGTTCATTCAGAATTGTTTTTGCATACCGCAAGAATATTTGTGTTATGAAGCGTACTTATTACTGATTAACCACGAATTAACCTTTAATTAACCATGAATTCATCAACAAGTCAAAGTTTGGTTTCCTTTCTGGCAAGATTTTCTGTTTGATTTTGCACGTATTATTTGTCCGCGATCAAATTAAGCGATTGTTTATTCTATTCTGGAGTTAGAGTTAGCTCATTGGTAACTATGTGAACTGCAAACCTCATGATCGTAGCCTCAAACGCAGCTAGTCTTCCCCGATATCGTTGTCGAGATTTTAGTAATCTGACAATCCCCCTCCTACCTATGCACCACTCAATATTGCAGTAAATATCGTTTTGATATAAAATCTGGGTAATGTGGTTAATATTGTTTTTTTTTCCCTGCCAGGAAATCGGTTTTTGTATCACACCATTTTGCTACTAGACATTCTTAGATGTGTATTCAATTTCCTTATCCTTATCTCTGTGAGGGCGTGCCGGATACATTTCTGCTTGCTAGTGAACAGTTCGATGCAGTTTGTATTCTCATGTCCATTACTGCTTTGTACTTTGAAAAAGTTGACGAAAACAGATATGCTGTGTTGCGTGATCTCTGTCCTCCCCCCTTTTGTTATCTGAAGCGAGTCAGTGTTTATCTCTGCAAATGGTCTCGTTACTGTGATGCATTATTACTTTGACCACAAAAGTTGGTTGATAAGCGGTTTTTTCCTAACATTCTGGTCTATTTACGAGGCCTTTACAAGTTATTTATAAAGAATAAGTTCTGTAATTAATAGACTGTAATGATTATTCATACTAGGCTACAAAAGCTACAATTCCTATTCTTGCACCCTGGCTTTGATTCATTGTGACATACATATATTGCGTTATTATAAGATTAGTTTCTAAAAAGGTGTGGCTTTCGTTTGTTTGTTAATGCAGTCCCTATTGTGATCCGTTTTGCTTCTAGCTGTTGTATCTAAGTGTATCTAGCCTCCATTGATACTCATTTTTAACAGCAACAACAATCGCCCAACTGCTGTACAATTATGGTTTGGTGAATGAAACGGCAGCACTCTAATTGAGAGATGGAAGTGAAATTAATGGTGAAACATAATTTGAAGACAGCGATCTTTAAATTTCAGTCGGTGGCACGTTTTGTGGTTATGGTTGCATCTACTAAATAGTTAGCTTCATGCGGATTTCATCACCCTCATTTTTTATAAGGATGGTTACGCCACTAGCACCTCAGTGCAATCTTGGTTACGATAACACTATGCGGCACGTTTAGGTGTTATCCTCCGTTATGATGACACGCAGAGACTAGGCGTGCTACATGGATTTATATGTCGTGGGCGAACAAGTTGACCATCGGAGTTCACTAGTGTTTATGCTCATGTGCTAGTACATATTTCTACCAGTCCGTATTTGCTACGTTTCTTGTTGACCGATCCAGAGGTTCAACAAGAGTCACATGTTCTATTTGCATTCCTGCTTCAGCTACATACTCGCGAATCCTATGTCTGAGATAATCGATCCCGAATTTCAGGCAATTAGTAAAAGCATCACAATAGCCTGATTTCAGTATAGAAAAAAATATTGTCTCTGCACGTAAAATACTTATAAACATGTTCTGGCTTGATAACTTCATGTGTCAGATTTTACTGTGTTCGTGAAGTGTAGTGTACATTGTTTTAGCTAGGCTCAGTGGTGATACAGTTGTAATTAGGGCGCACTTTGTTTGTTGACGTTCCATTCTACGGTCCGGCAAACGTTCCGAAATATCACACAGTGAACAGTTTTGCACCCGACTTAGTGCTAGCTTGTGCAATGCCGGCATTTCATCCCAGCCACTAATTGTACGGTTTGTTAGACTGGTAACAGCGTGCTTTTCATGTTATGTTATATCATTTAGGTATTAGTAATTACTTCGTACTTTCATTATACCACAATTTAATATAGAGCTGTGTACAGCAAACAAATGCCTATTCTATTATCGATCGTCAAGCCTATTACAACGCAATCGTTAACGTTCATGGGACATTACATCTTGTTGGGTTTGGTGTGCTTGAAAGTGAAAAGTTTGCGTAATACCAGTTGTGCTAACAGACGCATCATGAAATTATCGCCTGACCGCCGTGATCAATTCACTATCTCCCTGGCTTTGTTTTATGCACACAAGGAATACACTAACTGGTGAACTAGTAATACGTTTAGCCATACTTCATCAAACCTTCTCTCACCTCACTATCAACTAGAAGTGACATCACGACTGACTTCATCAGAAATAAGCTTAATATTTTAACCGCACAATCGAAATACGATAGAAAATCTGACCTCTACACATATAAAGGTAGGACGATAATTTGAGCGATTCCGATGTGCCTGTTTGGATGTCACCGATGACTCACGCACTTTAGTTATGTTTAATACTGCTAGTGACTCAATACTGTACTGATTTATACTTGGCATTTTTGAAAACATATCAAAATTCTAATCAATAAATTCATGAAAAGCGCATGTACAATTCGTAACTTGTGTAACTTACTTATTTACTAAAAAGTCCAGTTCTTTGGTCATTTTTCTGAATCAGATTCCACGATAAAAATAGACAATTCTGACCACCAACGTTGACTGATGAAGATTAATAATTCTATTTTCGAACTATGGAGTTTCCCTGTCGTACTTAAGCGACGTGTGAAAATTCGGTCCACAAACTACGAACGAGTCACTGGTATTTGTTACAGACGAGCACTGTGTATCATCGTGCTGTTAGGTGTTGAGTTGATCGTACCATATGTTGCAGCTGTTACCTTTCTTGTTCAACGCTGCTCTTT
The DNA here is from genome assembly GCA_014338405.1 of Paragonimus skrjabini miyazakii. Classification (NCBI taxonomy): domain Eukaryota; kingdom Metazoa; phylum Platyhelminthes; class Trematoda; order Plagiorchiida; family Troglotrematidae; genus Paragonimus; species Paragonimus skrjabini miyazakii. The sequence goes on from JTDE01000351.1 coordinate 104,630, forward strand.
CGTTTTCTGGATAGCACTGCTGATTCAAATCTTCCACACGACACCATCGGTCAGTGTTTCTGTGAGCATCATCCTATTCGGCGTGCTGATGTTTGTCATTACTTGGGCACGTTGATATCAGAACTCCGATTGGTCATCTCTAGTTCCCCGTCTGTCTTATCCTCAACAAATGTGTCGTCTCAGCTGATTGGGTATACACGCATGCACGAACGCACACGCAATCCAGAATATATGTGACTATTAGGTTGTCCCGTTCTACGGACAGGTCGACAGGCGACTTGTGATAGAATGTTCTGACATATTACTTTTGATCAGCTGTTGACCACACATGATCGCAGTAATCCCGATGGTGATCAGTTGGAATAGAGCATCGTCCTGCGGACCATCTAGTAAATTTGTAGATGAGGTTTCTTTACTGAGGCCAAACGTTTGTTGAGCTCATTTATTGCTGCACTGTTTGAAAGTGTTCGATTCAGTTGTTTCATTCATCTGTGATAATATTCCTTAAAGTATAAAAGTTGAGGTCAGTTAACTTGATGGTAAAATGTAAATAAACGTTTGTCAACTAAGTGGACATCCATATAAAAATCAAGGGGAAACAAAATGTTAACGAACTGAATTATAATCAGTAGGTTCTGATTTCAGAATAATGAATTTAATTAAACCTAAGTGATGGTGAAGAAATTGTTAGTCAAAAATAAGACGATACCAGTTGCTTTATTCCTGTTTTCCCATGCGTATGCTTGAACAGCGTGACATTAGTTAGTCACACGTGATTGACTATTCCCCATGACAGCCTTACATATTGTGGAGGGCTGACCCTTTGATAGTTATATCTCAGTATTCTTCTTCGTCTAAGCTGTCACCTGGCATCGTCCGCATGCATTTAACTACCTACGTTACTGTCCTTCATACTGCCGATGCAGGCAGACCGATTTTTTTGATTTTGACTAATCGCACATAACCCTTTATTGCTTGTTCCTCATGCGCTGTCTGTCGTCGGGCTCTAGACGACTTGTTTACTCACAAGGAAAATCCAGAATAAGTCCTGTACGGGGTTATAATTAAACACGTGAAGCCAATGTGTATTCCCTAGAAAAGGTGTTTACTGTTCCTCATGTGGATTCTGTAATTTACCATTCTGTTTTTTCTCCATATCATTTGTTCCCTTTCTCTCTGTGAGCAGATCTTAAGTTGCTAGACTACTTTATGTTTGGGTTTCCACTTGACTTGTGATTATATTACTTTTTTCTAAAATCTTCATCCTCGTTCAACTTCATTGTATGCGTACTCACAACAGTGCAACTAGCCGATGGTTGCCGATTGCAATAGAACGAAAATCTTCTTTCTTGCAACTAACAATTATGCATCTCATCTTAAGTATACATCTTTAAAGATCTTATTGTTCATTTCTGCCTTCCTGCTGGGTTATATACTCGTAAGGGATTATTAGGTGTAACAGCCATTCGCTGTTCTGACATATCGTCTGATTTTCTTGTTCGCACACTAGAGTACTTACTAAGTTTCAAGTATTCTAACGCTTTGATTTTTCAAAAGAAAAACTTCAGCCAGTTTGAGTGTTCGGTTGCATACTCGATGATCTTCTCAGTGCTGTCCGAGAAAACCACACTGATGTCTTAATTCGGAATATCTGCTACAACCCAAATTGCATATGACAGATCAAACGAATGATTGGCTTTCGGAGGAACATTTCCATTTATCGTTCTTTGTATATCAGTTTTTGGGTAGCGTTCTGATCCCGTAGGACGTCAGTATAACATTCTAGTAATAGTCTACTAACCCTTAGAAGCCGGTGGTCTCAACAAGGAGAAAATGTTCACTGTCTGTTCAATTGAGTCATTTAGTGAACGTGGAAATGGTGTACAATTTACATTCACCTACTAACCCTTGTCTCAGTTGCAGCCACGTGATAACTACACAAACCATCACTCCTCAAGTTTTTACAGGCAGATACTATTTTATCGGCTGGTGAATATGAGTCTACGACAATGAACGTTTCTGCTATTAAGGAATTTTGAAAGTTAATTTAAAACACCGTGAATTCTATGAGGATTGCTTAATGTTACCGTCTCACTTGTTCTTATTACTACGATTATGAGACAATTCCTGTAGATGCTCTCTTCTTCAACTTCACTAGGAATCTTTAAACTGCTGGTGCCTTACCGAACTTTTGATGTTTTGACATAAACTTAATTTATTAATACTGGGATTTAAATTGAGCGAAATCGTAGCCACAAGAACTTGGTACATTTCACAAGTGCTAACGCTGTGTAGTAGTCATTGGACAAATCTGTAGCACTCACTTGTAAGACGGGCCAAATAGCGACAATCATCTTAATGCCTTTCTTCTTGAGTTTTTTCTCAAACCTTCCGATAGGTCGCAACAAGTTTATCATAATTATATAGATTGAACATCACCCACAATTGATCGCAAATGTCACATTCCCATAGACTTTCCAGTTGGCCCCTTTCGAAAAAAAGCACTAGACTCTGGTTTCGCTCTCATTAGAGCTCGTCAGTAGTGCATATCATCGTCACTGCCGGGACTTGAACCACGGACACGCTGTTAATGAGGCAACCGTGTTTACCACTGCGCCATTGACCTCAATTGTGGGTGATGTTCAATCTATATGAGAATCAAAATCCCCTACTACTTAGCATTTATCACAATTCTTTAAAGACTGTAAGCCATTTATTAGTTGAAACAACGACAAACATTTACAACTGATTTTTATGTGAAAAATAAAGCTAAAACGGGTTCAAAATGGTACCCGTTTTTTTTTGTCTTACTATTACACTCTTTGAACAGCTGGATCAATCGTATTTATTCTTTGAATAATTCGTTCGTTTTCAGTGTCCAATCTCAGTATGAGTTTACACTCACATATCGTCATGTTTTTTTTTGATAAGCGGATGACGAGCTTATTGCAAGACGGAAATATACATGTATGTATCTAACGGACGTTTTCCAAATAGAATGTCAAAATGTTGTCATCCATCGACTGTAACTTCTAATAACTTAACTGCTCAACTGTTGAAGACTTTCATACATTCTGCTTTTAGTTTTTTAATGTTCAATTGTTTGACGACATAATTTCCTTTTTGTGACATTCTTGTGCTTTCTGCACCGTCTACCTATAAACTTGTCTGACTGTTCTTACAAGACAACCACGTTAGTTACCAAGTCACACAAGAGCAGGATATTGCCAAACTATAAACGTATGTAATTTGGCTGACTCCGGCTTGGTTTTGTTATAAACGGATTGTACCTTAACAAGTTAGAAATCGTCATGACTCATCATGCAGTTGAGAGTAACGTTTTCCAGACATCGTAATCTTGTAACCATTTCTATCGAAATTTTCTTGATCATCTCTTCATCCGAACACGACGGCTATAGTCTTAGTCGACTGTCACGCAGTCGCAATGTTAGTCAGAGACTTCACCTAGGAACCACAACCGCTCTTCCGTCGTGGTTGAACCCAGTCCCATTTACAGTCTCATGGTAGTCAGGTCTCCATGTGAATCATTGTTAAATTTCAAACGATATTAATATTGCTAGTCTTCATGAGCAGATTAAAGTTTGTGCATTGTTTCAGGTAGGAACCAGCCATTCGTGTTCTAGATTTCCAATTTCAATGCTAGTTTCACTTTAAAATCCTACCCCTCTCGACTGACTGATTCAGTTGGCAAATATACTTGCCCAATGGTAGTTAAACGAATTGATCACTTGTTGTTTTGAAAAGAATTTCTTCGTCACAGTTTTTGATAAGGTTGAGTGTCCACATTGGATTTAGTTATCGTGAGTAGTTGTCACATGTGAAGCTCCGGACCAACTATCAAATAACCACAGTTAGGCTTTTGCGGTCTCACGAATTATTTGGATTGGAAATTTATATGGCCCTGAAAAGTTGTTTATATGAAGGTACAACACATTGTTGTTGTGGCTGTGCTGTCCATTCAGATATATGGACCATCTAGTATGCAGAAAGTTTTGTTGGTTCATTGCCAGTCTGTCGATGCAACGTCCGGTCGAATTCTGGTCATTGTTAATATGTGTTATTACTCAATCAATGAGCCTTTGCACAGCCTCCTGTTTGGCTGTGTATAATGTTTCATGTGTAACATTTTTGTCTCAATCGTTATCTCGTATTACAGACTGATCGCCGTATCGCTCTGTTGTTGATTGAGTGTACCTCGTCTCCGCCTTGTGCAATCCCTTGTCATTGTTAAGACAACATGTCACAAAAAACTGCAAATATTTTAACCTAGTTTTGCCCCCACACTGGTACACTTTGTTTTCCAGAAAAAACGGAGTGGATGCATTGGAGACAGAATTACGAATGGAAATGCTCCGTATTTCAGAACGTAATCTTGGACGAGATGACAGGTTTGTGTGTGTGTGTGTGTTTTATATGTTTAACATATTTTGTACTTTTCTCTGTTCATCAGATAGTTATTGAATTTTGAATAATTTTTATTGCCTTGTTCTACTGAAAAACTTTTGCTTCGCTTTAACTTACTGCACTTGTAACTGCATTGAGTTCATTCTGTATGGAAGTCGCTACTCTACAACAACCACTTTAGTAAGCAAGGGTACACATTTTGTAGGTGGATATTTTTGATCACTTTTATGGGCTCCTCGAAAACTTCTCTTGGAATGTTATCAAATCAGTGATCCTCTTCACACTGTCTATTCCATTCTCCGACATGATCGATTTTCCTATTCTCTAAGAGTGATCGTGCTAGAGGTCGGCAACGCGATGGGACTACATTCCGGGATTAAATTAGGGGACTGACTAGACGTAGTCATTTTTGTGTGATTCCTACAGCCTTGCCGATATGACCTCTGTAATGTGGTGCATACATTATGGAGACATGTTAGCATGTCCAAATTTTCCCGTTATGTCTGATTTCGCAATGGATCGGATGTCGCAAGCGGACCTGGTATGTTATGTAGCAGGCTGAAGGAACACGAACGGAACGATGATACTATTACAACTTTGTTTGTCATTGACTGTTACGTACTAATAATTACAAATTGTTTGTTTTTTGAGTATGTGACATGTTGGCATACACTCTTTCTGTTCCTGAACGGCACATTTCGGTGGGTTCGTGTAGCCGCATGGATAGTGACCTGTTTACCTACGTTGTACATACTCTTCCTTAGCGATATATAAAGTTCGAACCGTTCTCTGACACAATTCCAATGTTTCTTGCGATGTTGTTCACTTAAATATGACCTGTTGTCTACCATCACTCTTCTAAATCTGTTAGAAATTGTGGCTATTCACAGCAAGCCTCATGAATAAATTGACAAAACTGACTCTTCGTGTTTTGTTTGACCTCAAACTCCCGTAATTTGCAAATAGCAGTTTATCTAATAGCTCGGTGATTGAACTTTTCCCGATCACCAGCGTATGACTTGAAATGCAGGTTAGGATTTACAGTTCTTGATAATCTTGACTTTAAGATCTTCATAGCTCCTTATTCCTATTTTCACATATTTCTATATACGTTTCATCATTATTAATTGATATTTATCTCCTCCAATCATCTCGGTGGAAGGCAATGTCAGCTGACAATCTGTTGTATTGCTACGAAAACACAATACACTGCAAACAATTTTTCCACCTCTTACAATGAAGATAAATGCATACACAATTTTGATCCATGTGTGTTCTGTTTCTTGTCGTGGGTTCATTGCTTGAAAGTTACTTAACCAACTCTAAGATATGAACCTAATTAAACAATCTGACCGGAAGCCCGTACACTTAGAACCCTGTACTCTGAAGCATTTTGAAAGTGTCAGGCAAAAATAAAGTCGAACATAAAATCACATTTTTTCAGTTAATAAGATGAAGTCTGCTTTAAACGATGCGCAAATCGGTTTTCCTCCACCGTCTGATAACTTCCGTCTTAATACAATACCTGTTTATATATATATATATATATATATATATGGCTGCGGTAATTTTAAATTGCTCATCGCTCACAATTGATCGCAACTGTCGCATTCCCATAAACTTTTCAGTCGGTCCCATCTCAAAAGTAGCACTATAATGGCATTTCGCTTTTGTTAGGACTCGTCAGTAGTTCAGATCCTTGTCACAGCCTGGACTAGAACTCCGACCACGTTTTTGTGTGAATTAACCGTGTTTACCACTACTCCATTGATCTCACATTAGGCACGACTGAATTATCATAGATGAACGCTCAGCCAATTTCACTTGTGATTATTACTCGGATTTCTCGATCGCCTCTAGAAGAGATACAGTAACTTTCCTGTTAACTTCAATTGATAGCTCCACGACTAGAGCTTCTGTCCGACTTGAAATCACAGTGTCCTCATCAATAATCGTCATGCTCATTGTGAAGCATATGGAATGATAACCAGTACGTCTCACTTCACAAAGCGAGACTTGATAATTTAAATTCAAACGCGGTTGAAGCCCTACATTAGTGCAACACTTTTTTTTGAAAAAAAGTCAAATGAGTACGACATTTACTTTCAAATGTAAGTGATTATCAATTGATTACAATTCATGTTTTCGATTTTCTGTTAGTAGCTACAAGAATCATAAGAAAATAAGTTTATCGCAATTTCTTGGACTTGGTTCTCTCGTGTAACCGCGTATAAGCAGTCACACAGCGTGAGCTGTTATCTTTAAATATCAGTTTCAAGTTAGTGAAGTTTTGAGCACACAAAAATCTTTTGATTTCTGTCACGTTCATCGGATTTATTTTGAGCTATTGTCAAACCGTACCTTATGATATCACCGTATCAGCAAGTTTCCTAATTAAGAAAAGACGAGTAATTTTTCCAAGATCTGTTGTGAAAACAATGTTGGGACAGTCTCAACATCTTGTTGACCCTCTGGAACTATTTTAACGAACTGAATTGACTACAACCAACGAAAATGTTCGCATGGATCCTACGGATCGACATTCTCATTAGTTTGGTTGGTTATTTACCGATCATTTTTGTTGTGAGTGTTGATGTCTATTTTTGAATCCATATATTCGATGTTTTCGTACTTATTTCGTTCCACGTTCCCGCGCAGTATTTTACATTGAGGAAGGATTGTGCGAAACAACTTATTTCTATTCCGTCAATTACTGGTTTGTAATAGCTGTTTTGATGCCGTTTGTTGTGTAGACATCACTGATACATAGTTTACGTAGGTGGCATTAATCCATGTTACGCATATCGAATTTTGGATGTACTGCTTAATCTTCAGGTTGTACAGCTCGTGAGATTTATAGCTAAGTTCGAGCCATTATCCTAAACGAAATCGATTTAACAATGTACTTTTTCAATATGCACCAGAAACTATTGCCTTCCGCAGATATTCCTCGTTTTTACAGGATCGTTTCGGATCATGGTCGTGAAGCTCGATTCCCTTACTTGGATGAACGAGTGGTTGACTTTTTACGGGATCTTCCTCTGCACCTAAAAGTAAGGTTCTTCACATTATGTTCAGTATCAGTAGAAATGACGTTTTTTTGTCACTAGGTGCTGTATGTACGTCGTAGTTCGATCAACACCTTGTGCCTGCACAGTTGTCTTTAATGCCCATTAGATTTCATTGTCGAGAACATAACTGGCAGACCAAATAGATTTGTCATTGGTTACATCTTGTTTAGTAATTTGACGTCAAAATCATACTCCATGGGTCCGCAGCTCTTTTACTTAGAGAACCGTGATTTATGCACGCTATAGTTATTATGCTTTAGTTTGTTACACGATCATTCTTATCTGTGAAGCTACATCTTACATAAGGAAAATCTCTGTGCGCAGCCCGAGATGCGCTTAGTGGAACTGGGCCAATTATCCCAGCTAGCCAGATACCGAAATAAGGTGCGTGACATTATGATGGTGTTGCCCTGTTTACGCTGTATCCTAAATCATCATAACTTTATCAAGACCAGTTTCGTCTGTGTTTTGATCCATCAAGTGGAAGAATAGCTAATTTGAGATTCAGAGCAACAGCTTTTATGTGAAGTGCCAAAACCTTCCTTGGTTGTGTGGTTGTCAGTTAAAATATAACGATTAAATTAGTTGATCTAGCTGTAGTTGACAAATGTCCAAACAGCGACGAAATCAATTTGTGAGATTGAGCACTGGCTTGTTTGAGTAATGAATAAATGGCGGACAACCACTGACAAGTGGACTCACACGGTGACAGCTACTTGAGTCGTGTAGAATTAGCGTATCTGTTTAAACCGACTTTGGAAAGTTCAACGATGCCCTGGAAGGTCTTACTAATTTCTGAGGTGACGTTAAACGTGCTAACGAAATTTATTCAAAAAGGTGGGCAAGGTAAGTGGGTAAACAAACGATAATTCAAAGTGCAATTCAGTAACTGATATAATTTGGAACAAAACATAGTTGCTCAGATTGAGTATGTTAGAACAGAGATGGCTTTGTCGAAGGCTCACCCGTCTTCTGCACACAACAAACAGTCTGTTATGCATATAATCAAAGACAACAGATGTAAAACATTTAACACCTTTCTAGTGTAAGTTCAAATGGTACTACGTTGTTGAGTTGAGAAAGAAAGCTCATTTTCGAACCCCACGACTCAGACCATCTATTATCCACATTCGTTCTCTTCAAACACGCGCCTCGTTCAACCTTCCTGGCACTTTCACATTGACCAAAAACTAAAACAAACAGACCGATTCATTATGCACCCACAGTTTCACCTTCCCGTTGACTTAGTCCCAACTACTGTCATGTGGCCTCCTGGCAGATATCGTTCGTCCAATCGATGAACTGTTTGCAAACCAAAACACTGAATGAATCTATTTGTTAGATTTTTCTTGGACAGGTCTAGGAAAGCTTGAAACACATTACAAACTTGCAGGCGAATTATAAAACCTGCCATATGCTTTAATCTTCGAAGGCTATTGTATGTGATTTAGCGATATATTTTTATTTGGTAGGTTGTTTTCATTGTTTTTTTGCCAGGTTTGTAACCTCCGCTGTAAGGTCACAGTGTTATCAGTTCACCTATGTTTATGGGTACGTCTTATCTACCTTTCTCAAATATGTATCAGGAGACATTTTAGCAATCAGATGGATCGATAATCGGCTTACAGTGAAGCTTCTAGGCCATTTTCAGGGATTACTTTATGAATCAGTCATGTAGTTGAATACCTTTTAGCCTGCTCTCATGTGTTCAGTTTATGTATGTATACACTCCGTGTACTTAGTATGTCATCAAATTACCAGTTTGGTTTGTTTTTGGTCTCACATTTTTCAATTTTGTTGTTCAATTTAGGTTTTGGGTGCTTAAATGACATTATTTTTCTTTAAAGTCCCTTTATTTCCCTCCCCCCCACAGCTTAGGACCAGATTACGTTGACCAATTTAACTGGGTTATGATGTTGTACATTGTATTTCATAGCGCATTTTCAGATGATTGGTGATGAAGAAAGTTTACAGACATTATTCCTTTTGTCGATCCTAAGTCTCCATTTGTGTTTGTTTAAATTGTTTCAAGTGAGATGAGAGTAGATTCTACGATACTGCACTAAATCGCTTACTTCTACTAGAAACTATGGTCAGCCGTGAACGGTTTGATCACCAAAAGCATTTAAGTAAACGATTCATTTATTGTCTTCAAATGTGGCTGATTCTACTGTTACCATCCTCCTATTATGGGCCACATTTGGTTGCCAGTACTGCTGTTTTGAGAAGGTTGTCATTGTCTCCTATTATCTGTTGTCTGGCGCATATATATATATATAATAATAATAATAATGAAACACAATGTAAAACTTGAGTTACCGAGTTCGATCATCGGTCACTTTTCGCCTGATTATGATTTACCAGTATGTTCACTATACGACAGTGTACCTGTTGACAATATAAACTCTTCGAGGTGTTTTCTTCCGGATCAATTTTAATTTACAACGTTGATTAACCGATAAGCCAATTCTAATTCAGAAATATACTGTTTAGCATGTTTTCCGTCAAACCGAATTCTGTTATTACTTCTTTTTTATCAAACTCTTCACATGTTAAAGATCTGTATTTTGAAACCGTTTTTTTAAATTTTATTTAACTCAATTCCTTCTGTTGATCGATAACCTAAGCAGAAACTTCTGATCTAATCATGCGTATCACTAAATTTTAGATGGGTTTTCTCAGTTGTCTTCGACTTTTCTGATTTAAGTCTTGTCGATTCCGTCTTGTCATTCACATGATCACGTTTCCCTTAGGCTTCTGACATCTCTTTTTATGAATTTTGCAAGAGAGACTATTGTCTTGGTGTTACACAATTGCGCGCGCGCTATCTTTTGTAGTCTAATTAAATTTGTTAATGTGTTCGCCTGTATTATCTGGAAGCGTGTTCGACCGAATCGTGTTAACACAATATCATTCTATACCTATTTATTTCTGTTTCCTATGCGTCTTCACACAGTAAATTGTTTCGCTGACTTTGTCTCAGTTATTCAGTCATATCAAATACGATATTGTATTTGCTATGCTCTAGCCGACTCAGAAAATGACTGATTTCTATTGAACTCCCGAAGTTCTCAACTGTGCCAACCTGTTCATAAAGCTAAAAGCACAACATTGTAAGCAGCATGTTAGAAGAAATTGTGACATTTTCTCTCTATTACTGGTTTGTATCACCACCCGCAGCAGCAGTTGTTAGAACACTTTTCATGACTCCCTTTAATACTACTATATGCAAACGTTTGTAAGCTAACAAATTTGCTGACTTTTCAAGCTAAATGGACAATTTTTCTTTTCTCTGAGCTCTTACTGTTAACACCTCTAGTAAGACTACTTCCAATTTTCCTGGGGGATAAAACGCCCACATGACCGTCATGCTCGTAAACTTGTCATTTGAATCCTTCTGTTTACAATACCCGTTTTTGTTGAGGGCTGTTTGTTTACTTGTGGGCTATTTTAATTTCAACTCCTTTGCAGTGTGTTCCGTTATTTCAATAATATAATGGATGGCAGTGATTTTGTTCTTGCTGTATGAAAAGACATTTACTGGAGTTTTGGTTCGTACGTTCATGAATTTTCTGGGGGTTGTCGTTTGACCTGAACAGCATGTGAAGCTTATCGCTTCTCTCTTAGCTCTCGTGTGGTTGCGCGACGAAGTGGCGTTCACACACAATTGTATATGTGTGTTTGGAATTGGATGGTTGCCGTAATGTTTGTGATTGCTATTTTTTAGTATACGGTCGTCCGTTTGTTTCTTTGGCACTGTTCCATTACGATCACCTCTGGACGTATGTTCTTTCTTCTGTTGTGGATTGTATATCCAGTAATGATTTAATGATGACGTAGTAGTCTTGGTATATTTCCACACATTTAGCGATCACGGATATATCATAAATAAATCTGAACCGTGAAAATTCACCGCTCGAGGGGCATACAGCATTGTATTGATTTGACGTTGAATTCACTTGAACGAAAGTCACTCTGCTACACTCAATAGTTCGCACATCTACTCTGGAAAAAGCCCCACTGTAAAGATTTATCGAATCAAATATCATTTACAAGGCTTTAACCACAAGTCTGAAGAAATTATTTGTATGCGATTAGAAACAAATGTTACTGAACTTGGCACCACGGTGACACTTTTTTGTAAACGTTTTTGTTATTTTCATTTTTCGTTTCTCTCCAATGTGTGATTTCTGTTACACTGTCCGTTCTTTTGCATTTAGCCATATGCTTCTTCTCAGTTCTACGTTGCTAGTATTAATCGAACGTGTATTTACATCACTTCATTTGATCGATTAATGCGTGCATGATACCAAATCACTGGGTACGCTCTCTATTAACAGTTCAACTCTTCCCTCTTCGTGGCTACTTAGTTTTTTCGCACACTCATTGTTAGACAGGCACCCATACCACAAGAGCTGTGTGGTGTTTGTGAATTATTCAACGCTGGAGCGTGTACCGTTTTGTACAACAAATCGCTTGACTTTTATTGAACGCAACTAATTATCTACATAACCGCTTACCTGATAATCATGGTCTTCTCCCAATTGATAAAGAGACAACACTAATTTAAATTTTTTGTCAAGCAGTGAGTTGTAGATCGGTTTATCATATACATTTCTTGCTTTCTAAGTAATTTTTGTCATTATAGAGGAATGGTAGAGGATTTTGTTTGTTACCGTCGTTATAATTCACTGCTGTTCACGGGAATAAATGATGCCAATGGTTTGAATTTGTTTGTGTAGTCTTTTTCACGTACTTATCGATTGATGCTAATCAGGCATTCATTATGTTGTCTCTTCAAGGTAAGCGGATGACCTGGCTGCATATCCACTCACTCAAATTGAAGAGGACAATATTCTATTGTTGTTGCTGCTTAATTTTTGGTACCGTTCGGTTAGGTGACCATTGCTAAGTGTCGCTTGCTCAAGCAGTCTTCATTTCAGGCTACTCAACACAATTCCACCGAGCTGAACATATTGATCGTCGAACAGTGTGATCTCGGGATTGGTTAAAATGTAGGAGATTGGTTGATGAGTAACAATTTCGTCAGTAGAAGTCAAAGTACTCTTCGAGATTCAAGGGTGAACGGTCACCTATACGTTCCAAATTACCCGCTGAAGTCATGAGAATGACAAAGTAGCGAACAAGATTTCTTTTCTGTGTTTGATTATCAGGTTACTTAAAACACAGTAAATATGAAAAACAATAACGACGGCGAGTCAGAAAAACGGTCGATAGGGGTTATGGACAGTGTTTGTTATCCGTCACGCCATCACTGTTCCAAATCGTGGATTTTGTTTACTGTGGGCCAGGGGAGGTTAAGTGTCCGCACGAACTTTTACTGAGCGCAGTGGTCAGGGTTGCGAAATCGGATAATTCAATCTAAGGAAATGTGTACAGAAAGCAGACTCGGAATAGCCAGTACATTCATATTGACTGTTTCGTTCCGCTGAATCAAAAGCGAAACCTCACATGATGTCTGACGGATTGGGCGTTAGAGATCTGCACCCCTGACACTTTACAAGCCAAGCTCTTACGAGAAATGCTCATGTAGAAGGCTGCCCAATGCGTTTCATTCAGAAATCGATGTAAGCGATTGAGTCAAAACTTAAGTCTCCTTCTGTGAATAAGAAACTTGCAATCATTAGTCTTCCTTTCAAGAGATATCCCATGATCAAAGTTATCTCATGAAAGCCTAGAAAGTCAGTCGAAACAATCTACCCTTCAGCTCAGTTGTACTGGAGTTTCTGTTCGACACCCGTTATTTTGTCACAACTCAAAGACAAACTTCCATGCTCTACAAAAGGCTGTTGTGTGTACTCATTTGTTTGCTCGCGTCGAGCAGCATATATTGGTCGTACTACAAGGTGATTGTCTGACAGAGTGCGTGAACATCATCCTGCGTGGATAAATAGTGGTGTGGTTAAAACGGTTTCAAGCGCGATTGTTGTTCATTTGGCTGACTCTAATCATTCTATCAGTAAGAAAGATGCTTTTCATGTTGTCTACCGAGTGCCAAGGAATCGATAAAAAATGGTGAGATTCCGAGTGTTAGCCATTGCCGAGGTCATTAGTATCCGATTTCGCAGCCCTGACCTCTGCAGTCAGTAAAAGTTCGTGTGGACACTTAACCTCCCCTGGTCTGCACTCAATCAGGTCCACGATTTCGAACAATGTTGGCGTAACGGATAACAAACACACCGTTGATAACCTCTATTGACTGTTTTTCTGACTGGCCTTCATTATTGTTTTCCATATTTATTGTATTGTCGGTAGCCTGATGATCAAATACAGAAAACGAGTCTTCGGTATTTTGCCGTTGACTCATACATTCTTAGAATACACAATACAAACTATTGATAGTTGGTACTAGTACATGGGCGGTACATTCAACAGATAACGTGAGAATGATGCGTGCATGAAAAATCGATAAAATTCCTGTTTACAGTGATACCGGTACGTGTAATAATAATCGTTCATCACCATTGGTGATAACTAACATGAACGGACCGCCAGTTTACCAAGCTGGATACCGTGAAAACTTGTGTGATAACAGGTAGCTTGCGAGATGACAGGTACAATGCCGTCAGTTGGTAGTTCAGACAGTGTGCGTTGACTGCTCTGCTATCAAAGATACGCCATTTTTATCAGAACTTTCATCTACTTGTCAAATTAGACTAACAAAAGTGACCAATCCAAGAGAACCTAGGAGTCAGTCAATTTAGGACGTTCATATATGATGATTTACAACATGATTGTATACGAACTTCTATGCTGTTGTTGTCATCCACTTTGCTAGCGCGTATATATCTCCGTCAGCTTTCGGTCTACAGAACAGAAATTAGTGAATATCATCATCGTTATTCCCTCGAATGATTTAATTTCGCGACTTTGTTTGATCACAACGTCATCTATCAAGAATGTTGAGTAATTTGTCAAATCAAGCAAGCCGCTTGATTTAACACAGTTTGAGTTGAATTATTAGTCCGGACAGATTTCGATCGTTATTATGGCTTTCTTTTTGTTCGCATTTCTGGTGCTAAATTAACTATGTGGAATCCATCAGTGGTTTCTTTGACGTAGATCATGTGTCTCATGTCACTACGGAGAGAGAATGACTGCAAATGTTCTACTGAAGACGGTGTGCTTCCGTTTAAAGCATATATAGCCAATTAGTTATGTTTCTGCCCTCTTTCTCGTATGAAACATAACTTTTTGAAAGTGTCTCTACGGTAACAACCCATTGTGCTTTAAATGGTTTTTTATTTTCACGAGATAAATGAGCAAACAATCTAAAACTACTTCGACCCACCACTTAAGACAGTTGTACCACCATGGGAGCTCATAATTCCCTCCGTATCTCTTAGGAGACTGAACTTTGGATATGCCTGATCGGTTTGTCGACCTCACGAAATCCAGGGAAGCAGCACTCATCAATTGGTTTGAGTTCATATCGTCCGCTGTCAGTCACCGAACTTTTCTGTGAGACTCGAAAATATAGGTCAGTATACAGAACAAGGGTGAATGGACATAAAACCTGGTGTGGGTTTTTGTACCTATCGTCCAATAATCTCACTGTCAACTACTAGGATTGTGAAACATAATTAACTTAAACTGGTATTAAACGGTTTTAGTGGCCCAATCTTTTGGTTTGTTAAAGGTTTTATGTAATCCATAAAATCCGGGATTGATTCCACGATTTCATAACGTCCATGTTCGTTCAGTTTGATAGATTAGTTCCCAGTGATCTTTGTAACTTCCATGTATACAGTTCCGTTGTTCTTCCTTCTCACTTCACTCCTGTTTTTTAATGTTCCCCAATTTTATTGTTTGGTATGGGGAAACCAACATGGGGGTACTACTAATCTGTACAAAACAGTATTCCAATAACCGCGCTGATTCAGGCAGACAAATGTCAGACTTTCGTCGATTATGTAGTTGAATTGTATTTGGATATCTTCTCAGCCACCTTGTTTAATGCATTCCAAAGTGTTATTTGCGGAGCAACTGGAAAACACTTCTGGTTATTCATTAATCATTTTTATTAGTGCGTCTCTTGAACAATTATTATTGAACTGTTTAACTGGAGCGTAGGTCACATGATTCTGTGCCTATCTTGTTCACATAAAATACACAATGTGATACTCACGAATGAATGCTAAGTAATCGTTTTTGAGTTCTGCAGTAGTAGAACGATCTTTTTCAGTCATGGTCATATTCTGTCTCGATATTCCCTGTTGTGACAAAGCACTTTCTTCTGGCATGACAAAAAGCAATAAACTACCGGTTCAATTGTTATACCTTTCATCACGTGGATCGTAAGTGCTATTTATTGATCAATATCCTCGAGATTATTCTCCAACCACAGCCATTACTGAAGTAAGCATGTTGCATGTGTGCTCTATCGCTACAGTTGTTGATACGATTGCAATTAAAACTGTCTTAAAATTAAACTTATGATACAATACTTCTGTACATTATGGTCAGTGTTGTCTTTGTATACTAGTCTACTGAGAACGACCTTTCTAGACCATGTATTTAGAAAACGAGCTCATTAGTGTGATATCCCTCTGGTACTTTTGCATGGTCTATGTTCGGTTTTACAACTGGAAGTTAATCGGTGTACATTTTCGTGTGTTGATCCGACAGGGTTTTCGAAAAATGTTGCAGAGCTTTAAGAGTTCTTTCGCTGTTGTTTGTTTTCAACTTTGAGACGGTGGACTATGTTTCCGAAACCTGTCGGGTGCGATTGCCTATTTGTGTCCACACTCCCGGGCCTTTTTCATCATTTTGCTTACAATAAAATGAGAAGTCCGTAGCTGATTGCACGCTTGTTTACCCACAAACGGTCCGGTCAGTTGAATGCCGTCTTAGTCAAAAAAACAAACTTGTTTTCTGTTGTCATCTTGAAGTTGTAAACAAGGAAGGTTAGCGTGGATCAAACTTTAGGTTTGGGCTATAACTAGCAGGTATGTTATTCAAAATGGATGTCTGGTTCATGCATGCCTGTAACCTAAACATAACTCCCTTATTTGCTATGGAATCCATAGTCAGCATTTGCTTCGAAGCGTCCGGTTTGCTATTTCATTTCTGTCTGGCGCACCGTTAAGATTGCGCGGCAGTTGACAGACAAAAACAGAAGAAATTGGTCAATTGTTTGTGTGTTGAATTGAAACGAACTCTTGCGTGGATCCTCGTTTCTCATAATGTTCGTCTGGTACATTGTGATATACATGACCGATGGTTTATTCCAATACGTGTCTCAATACAGGTTTGATTCAATCATCGGGCCCACACCAAATTTCACGATAGTTAACTACACATTAACTAATAAGAACAGTAGCCATCTGCCTCGGTTGACGCTTAAAACACGGTAGTTGTAAAAATTGTTGACGTCCTAAAGTGAGAAATAGATAGAAGAAAGTAAACAGATCTGACCGATCAATTAAGTGACCTACTGAGGTCTGTTGCAAGTAAACGTTACAACCTTATCTGCAAACATAATAGCTGCATTTCTGTGTTGGCGTTGGTGGATTCCAGCGTGAACTGTTTGAAAAATCCTGCCTGGGCAGTCGATCCCCTGGATCATTTGGTGGATTCCATATGAGACAGTGGGACGGGTGGGTAACCGAGTCCAAATGTGAAATTTCAGAGCTCCTGGCGTGGCTTCGTAGCTCAGCTGGTAGAGCGCTTACCGCGTTGAGGCATGGTGTTTCTGTCGCTGGTTCGAATCCAGCCGAAGCCCTGACATTTCACAATTGGATGTCATCTAAAATTCATTAACAAACTTACGTGAGACGGAGATTTGGTTTTATTTGTGTCTGGCGCAGGCGCGTTTTCATACTGTTGTAACTAAATTTTTGTATACTTCAAAAAGGAATACTGTAGCTTACTGGTCTTGTACCTACCGTGATCAGTTAATCAGCAAACACTTGATCAAGTGAACTGTACTGACGTACGGTTGCACGCCGATAAGTAAATTGCAAGCTTTTTCTAACGTTGCTGACAAGTGCGTATCTAAATTATTCACAGCTTGACCACGGGTAGTCTGTACTTAATCGGTCATAGGGTTCGATCTGTCTGGGAGCAGTTTACGTCATGTAAACCATCTGACAGAATTTTTTCTGTCAAAATGTTGATCCCCATTAAATATGTATATCTGCGTCTGGTCCCCAATCAAAAATACGTTATACTCATTTATTGGCAACAGCTATACGGCCTAAGATCTGATGTCAAAATAAACTAACCATATTAGATGTTACGTTTCATTTGCAATCAACCTCGATATGCATAAAGCTCGTTGGTCTTGCTGAATCAAGTTGGAGCCTTCAGCCAAGACAAAAGGCACAAATATTTTACCATGCATATTGCCCCTTCTATCTATACTACAGACAGTCATTTTGGTGCAATACATTTCTTATGTCGGTTGAATTTCAAACCCGCTGTCACCAAACTGTCTACTTAATCCTCTAAGACGGCGTAAACAGGTTTTCTGTAGCTAGTCATCCTGTCTGGTATGGAGACTTTTATGTACATTCGTTTTGTCACAATGCATAATTGACCAGGTCCTACCACCGTGGTCCAGGATTCATGAGCTTCATCCTAATGACATCTGATATCGTGCAGATCGGACCCACTAATTGAGACAAAACCTTCATAGTCAGCATTTTATCATTGGCTGCAAGACAATTCCCTCTTTTGAAGTTCATTTGAGCAATATTTTCCTTCTAATATTGTTGCGGAATGTGTTTGTAGTCACCGTGATTGGAGAACTAATCTGCATGAATTTAATGTTTACACTTCCGAGATCATTCATAAGTAACATTGAAATCTGAAATCAACACTATCATTCTTTTTTATAAAGCGGTAAGTTAACTGTTGGAAATTATTAAATCAAAGTGGTTGCTTATCAGTCAGTTCTCTTCTCTTGAAGTTTTCGTTCACATGGCGATCCTTCGGAACTCAGTGTAATGTGTGATTGGAAACTAAAACTGTCATACGAAGGTTCCAATGAGATTCTGTGCACGCATACGTTCATTAGTTAGTAATGTCTGTTTGTCAGACGTGCAGAAAATCGTAATTAATTTTGCGCTCCGATTAATCAGCGTATTTATGATCTAGAAGCTGTTCGTTTTTTAAATTTCGTTTCCTTCTCTTCCTTTTCTGCCATTCATAACTTTTCTGTCTAAAAATTTAGCATATATATATATATATATATATATATATATAGGATTATCTCTTTTCTCCTGCTCAGTTGCGTCTAATTACCGTTGGCAAGTTTGCTCCATTTTGACAGGTTCCTCATCGTGGTCAGCGTATGCATGCACATTATATATTTGTAACGGTTATAGTCCTCGATTATCCGCAGCATAATTTATCTGTATGCCAACTCTTATTGTGAAACCACAAGATCGATGTCATCGTTAAAGCCGGAAAATAGAGGGCGGGGAGGAGTTTTGTTGATTATATGAATGCCAGTAGTTTTGTTGAAGTGGAGTAGGAAATCATTGTATTTAGGGTGGATGGTGGATGAAGGGACGGTTAGGCTAAATGTATTGGTCGTTACCTAAACGTGTCACGCTACACTCGTCGTTACACTAAATTGAACACGACAGTGCATACATGTAGCGATTGCCAAAGCACAATCCCTATTTTTATCGCTTACAATGGCTTTTTTCGGTTGCCTCAAACTAGATCATCTGTTTTCTGTTCAGTGACTTTCAGTGTATTTTGATGCTACTGGCTTGCTCAAACTATCGAAAATATTGTAATTTTTCGATAATTTTCATGTGTATTCAACTTTCATCACAATGGCTATGTTGATTGATGGATAGTACAATCTGTAACGGAGTCCTGTCTATCAAGCAACCTGTGCAAGGTTTCATGCTCTGAATTGAATTATGCAATGATTAACATTTTTCTGTGAACAATAATATTTTCATACTTCACAGGATTTTGGTTGTTCAGCGGTTTTCATGGCAGTATAAGGATTTCGAACAAAATGTAGAGGTTTTTTACAGCGAGATTCTCCCCCCATCAGATTTTATACGTGTTTTTGAGAAAATTCGTATGCTTTGATTTTTGCATTTATTCTCCATTAATTCCTACATTCATTTAAGTGATAGGACTGTATAACTTTTATCAGGTATCGACAAGAAGTGCAATGATGCCTTCGTTAGTCTTCTTCACCTGTGACAGCAGAGAGTTTCCCGGTTGTTGTTGTTGTTGTTGGCAAGGCGAATGCATAAAGGTCGGTAGTTTTCAACACTGACTTTCTTATGACATCTGTGTGAGCAAAACTGGGATTATTTTCCATTCAGCTACCCTCATCAATTAGGCTGAGGATATGAGCAACCATGCCGTTAACGAGAGCGCATTTCGATAAAAATCGGATAAACGATCAGTTGGTTATTTATAAAAATCCCACTGGGCATTGTTAGAGGAGAACACTAGTGGTTGTAATGATAGTTAAGAATTTAGTGTACACTTTGCATCGGATTTCGAAGATTTTTGGTTATTTCAAATAGAACACCACCCATATTTGATCACAGCCGTTGCATTCAGACAAACCTTTCCGCCAGCCTACTTCGTAAAGAGGCACTCGATTCGACTTTCGTTTTTATTACAGCTCATCAGTAATGAATATCCTTGTCCGAACCGGAATTTACACTCCGATCCTTTTGTTTGTGAGACTAGTGTGTTAATGACAACGCCAGTATCCTCACACTAGGTGTGACCCATCAATCATTTAAACGCTCAACCGCAACCTTGTGTGAATAGTGTTCAGATCGCCTGATCGTTTCGATAAGAGACAGTAACTGTCCAATTGGTAACCCCGTGATTAGGAACTTCTCCGTCTGGTTGAAGCCACGAACTACTGATGAGCTCTGATAAAAACGAAAGTCTAGTCTAATGCTTCCTTACGAGGTGGGCTCGTCGAAAAGCCTATCCGAATACAACGGCTGTGATCGAATGTGGGTGGTATACAATTTGAAATTTAGAATACCACCGGTTTATCAGTGTTAATACTTGCGTTCCGTGAGATTGTGATTTATTGATCATACTAATCTCTGGATCGAATTCGTATCTGCCCTGGCAATGTGTCACGACCCGTGCAACGACTTCTGGCTGGTTTACTCAATCTCATTGTCTCTGGCACTTTTATTTTGGTAAAACTGTTCTCAACCCAGCTACTGAAAACGGCTGTTTTGGCCGCCCTATCATCCGGTTATATGGGAGGTTCCGTAAGTTCTACTTATGCCTAATGTTTCTTTCTCTTGAAGTTTAAAAATATTGTGTTGGAACAGACAAGAGATTATTTACAAATTTTCGCTTTTCTTCTCACTAAAGTCACCGGACTCTCGTTTGCTTACTCTTTCGGACATGGAGTTAAATCCCATGCATTCATGTCTCAATGGAAGTTGATCAGAGGTTCTGTCTTTGTTGTATTTTACGTATTCAATAACAAAACCAAAGGACCGTCAAAAGTTTCTTTGCAACTTACTTCTGTACTACGTAACGTGATGTTAAGTAATCATACGTCATTACCTCTGATCACAATACCTGACGATAATGAGAGTGGTTGGATAAAGTCGCCGAAGGTCTCCCATCAATACCATGAATTCAACCCATGCAAGGACTTGACTTTATCTCCCAGAATTGTACCTGCAGATGAGGTCTTGAGGGTTCCTCAGTCGGTCGCAAAGATACGTATCAGTGGGCATCACTGTTTGAACTTAATACATATCTCGGATAGCGTTGATTTACCGCTATCAAGTCAACCGGACGATCCTTATCATATTATCGCACCCGGTGGGAACGGATTATCCTTATTGATGGTTTTGCTGAGTGGGTCATCTATCAGTGTGGAAAGACATCATGATCGTCAAACATTCGAACACGTGTGTGCGTATAGGAGCCTGAACCATGAAAATAACGGTCGATAGTAGCATTACTGTTTAAAACAAAGTTGCCTGTATCAACAAGCATCCTCTGGTCAAGCATGTTGGAACACCGTCATGGAAATTTCGGCAGAAATGACCGGAAACCGAAAGCACTGACAAATTAGTACGAAAAAAGAGCCTCACTTTTTCCGAGACTAACAGATCTGATTCAGGTGAGTACAAATGGGACAAAACGTAACCGATCGAACAGCGAACAGCAAGTTCCTTCACACACCTAATAGAACTAGTGTAATAAGCTGACATTGTTTGACCATCTGACGCTTTGATCAACATTGCCCATGTCAGCCCTCATTGTTCGACTGAGTTCACTAGAACTCCTCAATTAAGCCAGACGCAAGGCGACAAAATTATCAAAAAATGATCTCAAACTATACCAGTTCCTGTCAACTTTGCTTGATTAACACACTTGCTTAATGTTATTCCAACAGATCTTCACTTACATTCTGCTTAGATAAGACCCGTATATCACTTTCCGTGTACATTCACGAAACGCAATTCATGGATTGATGAAGTAGACAATCAGGTAGACAAGGTGACATTCTGTTTACATAGTAGCGGTCATTATTTCCAATTGTAGTTCATAACTCGAAAGTCATGGTGCATGGGATGAGATAGTTGCACAAGCATTAAAATATGCGGAGCGATATCAGCCCCATAAGCGTTCGTGCTGCTTTCAGCACTGTAAGTTATTCTCATGAATGGAAATAGAATCAAACCATTCCACCCTGTTGAGTCGGATCAGGCAAAGACAAGGACTGTTTCTTGTCGATACAACAACAGGCAGAATTGGTATTTCTCCACATAGTAAACAATGAAAGCACCAACTTGATGACAGAAGTTCACTGTTGAGCAGTTAGACATGCGTTTCGTTATTCCCCAAGCAGTTAGCAGTAAGATTGAGGAATGTTCGCTAATTGTAAACGTCTAGAGTGCGAATCAGAGTAAACCACTGTCAGCCGCTGTAGGCAAATCATCAGCCTAGGAAGTCATTCAGCGGGTCAGTACCAGTCCTCAGAATAATATACGCCAATTGGCTCAAGTGTGTTCAACTTCAGAAACGGCTGCGCAAAAGATACAGAGTAAGTATCATCTCAAGCTGTTTCGTGAGAGGATATTACAAGAACTATATTCCAACGACATGAATAAGCACGAAAAGTTCTGTTCATCCACTGAAGTAAATTTTGTCTCAAATTTTCACATATGTTGGCCCATTATGTAAATTAGGCCAGAACTAGTACACTTTGAGAGCACGTAAACAAATTTGGCTCAAACGGTACCGCTGCTGTGAGTCGTCGCTATCTTGGCCACGACACATCTGCCTCAACGTTTGCTACCCATGACGTCTTTCTACACTTTGATTTGAATCTACACAATGCTTAAATCAAATGCACTCTGTATGGATAAGGTTTATCTGTCAGCCAGAGAGCCTACGACCAATATATTGTGGGCATCATCTAGATGGATTGACGGTAAACGTCCGACAGACATCCATGTTTGTCTGTTTCTGATTTTGTTATGCCGCTTATTGACTTTGACAAGTGTTATATTTTGATATTTCGACAGATATATGTGTGAGATTGCCAAACTATTTCGTTACCCACGGTATATTGTTGTTCCTTTCTTGTACTATAGCCTGATGACTGATAATCTTGTCAATTTGCGTAAATGTTTGCTGTTTTTGATTTGATTATAAAATAAGTCTAATTAGTGACCGAAAGCCGAAGGGAAACTGTCCTGCTGTTTGCGAGTCACCTTCATTTCTAGCTCGGTTGATCCTAATTTGTGAGCAACCTGTTCAGATATGTATGCTTTCGGTAACTGAGCCCCACAACTTGTATTTCTTTTATTTTCTGTCAAGAGCCTGGTCTTCATTCTGTGTACCTATGACAATTAAGCTATTACCTATTGATATGTTGCTATTTGTATTGTTGATGATGAATCTACACATGTTAGCAATGATAATGGTTGTCGACGTTTATTTTTATCGAAACCAGAATATCGTAGATTCTTTCGATCGACATCTAATGCAATGAGTTAATATTTGGAGTTGAAATTAACACTAATTCTGAATAGGCTTACACAAACCACTCATGGTCTACTAAACTATTGATATCAGAAAGTCAATTTTCGTTAGCCATTAACGCTCTCAGCTTCATGTAATGGGGGTACTGTCGTGACTTTCAAACTACTAGGGTGTGTTTTCGTGGATCATCAGTAGCAGACGACCGTTGATGGTTTGCGATGAGTTGTATACTCAGAACGTTGGGGAAATACTGTAGATAGATAACTTTTTCAAGTTGAGCATCACCCACAATTGATCGCAGCTGTCGCATCCCCATAGACCTTCCAGTCGGCTCCTTTCGAAAAGAAGCACTAGACTCGAGTTTCGCTCTCATTAGAGCTCATCAGTAGTGCATATCATCGCCACTGCCGGGACTTGAACCATGGACACGCTGCTCACGAGGCAACCGTGTTTACCACTGCGCCATTGACCTCACGTTAGGCACGACCGAATTATCACATGTGAACGCTCAACCACTTTCGCTTGTGAGTAATGATCAGGTTGCCCGATCGTCTCGGAATGGAGACACAGTTACTGTCTGTTAACTCCAGTTGATAATCCCGCGATTAGGACTTCCTAGACAAGTCGAAGTCTCCGATCTTATTAAACCTGCTAGGCGATATTTTAGATTACTGATGAGTAGTCGGGGATTTGGTTAATTTCAAGTTGAGCATCACCTACAATTGATCGCAGCTTCATGAACAGCGTGACGGTAGTTCTAATCTCGGCAGTGGCGAAGATATGCACTACTGACGAGCTCTAATGATAGCGAAACTCGAGTCTAGTGCATCTTTTGGAAAGGGGCCGACTGGAAAGTCTATGGGAATGCGACAGCTGCGATCAATTGTGGGTGATGTTCAAGTTGAAATCAACCAAATCCCCGACTACTCATCAGATAACTTTTTGTTGTTTATTCATCACATCACATGCGTTGGGATACGCAATATTTTCGCGTGACAGGTATTTCTTTTTATCTATGAAACGTATGTTATGCCAGCTTGCCTATAGTCATAAACATTTTCGAGAATGTCTGGAGCAAGTTACCTGCACAAACGTACTATGATATTAGTGTGTACTGCTCTTCAGCTAGGTTGGGGGTAGGTTAAAGTAAGATTGAAACGCTTTGAGTTCAACCCGTCACGGTTTGCTTGTGAAGAACGTACGGAATTGTTACACTGAAGTTCCAGCTGAAATATGCATAATAGCTAGCTTCCATCGGTGAACCCCATACCAAAATGGTCCTACAGATCAGATCCTCGTCATTGGTCATGTTTGCCACCCTCTTCAATAATTCGTTGGAAACAGGCACGTGTTCAGTCAAATTGTGAGGTTTTATGTTCGTATCACTGGATGCCACTGTTCAATATGTAATCTTGTTTTTCGTTCACCTATATGCATCGCATTGTTTGTTCCACATAAGTACTTGTGTGTATTCGGTCATTTATCATTCTAGCACGACAACAGTTCATGCTTGTTTTACCCATTTTTTATCTCTTCAAAACCTCTGTAAATAGATCAGATTGTTGTCTCGTATCAGTTGGTTTATTGGATTGAAATCTAGTAAGCTTGTGGCTGCCAGTTAACTTGATTTGGTCGGTTGTTAGCGATTGTTTCGTATGCCACTCGATAAACACTGCAATCTTCCTTGACAAAACAATATTAGGAAGTGAAAGTCGCTTAGTGTAATCATCCATATACAAGATTGTCCTTTAAATTGCCTCACCCTGTTGACTTGATATTAGCTTTTAACTGATTGTAAAATGGTCCGTATCGAATCTCTTCGGCTACTGGTGTCTACGACACAGCCGAATTTCAAAAGAGCATATTCTCTTTCAGTTTTGGATGAGTGACCAGTTCGTTTTGAACAGCAGTCGATTGATGAACGTTTGGGTTTGATCTAGGATTGTCCGATTTTAACACCGTTTGCAAATGGTCACATTAGATCTCTTTGTTTTGGATGACATATTGATAATTATTCGAAAACACAATCGGACCACATTTTCTGGTTATATAGTGTACTTCTTGTAACGGCGATTTAAATTGTTTGATGTAATACGCACTGTGATAATTACCATATACGAAGTAAGTTTTGTGTATGGCAGTCGTACTTGTTTCAAGGTTACTAGAGCCAGTTTGAGATGACGTAGCTTTGGATGAATCCCACGTCTATCTGCTTTACAAGTTTCAGGACCGTTTGATTCCTCACTTCGGATACGATTTTATATCCAGCTTGCCCTTGGTATTACCTGTTGAGTTGCAAAATATTGAACCGATAGAGTATCATTTCACCTTCTCATTAACCATGGATATGCTGCGATGGTTGGGTCACGTACTCCGTATGCCATCTAATCGTTTACCGTACCGGGCATTATATGCTGAGACCACCAACAGTTGAGTCAAACCACGTGGTGGTCAAGCAACAACGTGGTGACAAAATATGAAGTCCTTGACTGCTCCATTGAGCAAAGTGGGTAGGTGTCGTCTGCCTGGATGGGGTCCTCGTGATCACTCAAACCGCTGGCTAGAGACGCTATCCGAGTTGGTGATGTGTCGCAGTCAATGGCGTACCTGTATCCATACCATTTCTGGTTCTTCCTCTTAGTCTTCTCTCAATAATTTTCAACATTCATAATAACGTTTTCTTTTAGGATATTCCACGTCACTGTTGAGGTGAACGGCGGCCCGAGCCACAGTACCTTTTGGTCAGGCTCATGGCTGTTATGATGATGATGAGTTAGATAATCCTGTTCGTCATTATCGAGTTTGTTTGCTTTTATTTCCGTCTCTGTTTCAGGCTGACCTGTCGTTGCCACGTGGTGTCGGTGAGAAGCTGCTACTTCGACAATTGGCTATGGAATTGGGGCTCGCTAGAGCTGCTACACTACCTAAACGTGCAATGCAATTTGGAAGTCGAATTGCAAAAGCCGAAGGTTCCGCACGACTTTGCGGTGCCGCTGACCAACTTGCATCTATTCACTTGACTTAGGGAAAAAAAACAAGTTTTACTGTTTCTGAATAAAAATGGGCTTTAGCCAGCTGTATTTATTGGTTTGTTTTGTGTAAAAATCGTTTTGTGGTACCACCTTTTTAATAGTTGCAAAATATTTGTGTCTTCTTGTTTTTCTTCTATTGGTAGATACTATCCGTTAATGCTAGTTGTCATATATTATTATCAAAACAAGTGTGAGAGATGACTTTTTGTTGACCTGGTTGACGTATACTCGGAGACATATTTGCGTTTTAGTTGATGACCTTCTGGCTGTTAACTTAACTTCTGCCCACGTACTTAAGGGTATGTTGCATAACTGTGTCTATATTCTGCCTTGGACTTGGCCTAATAGTGGCGTCGTTGTTCACATCAGATGTGAAGAACCGTTTTCAGAAAGGTGGTATATATATATATATATATATATATATATAATGTCATTGTCGTCAGTTTCTGTAATCATCGTCGGAAATCGTGTTCGAAACAGCATTTGTGTTTAAAAATATATCGTGACTGTTGGTCGTCTATTACAATGTTGAGGTTCCAGGGACTGTTTTCAAATGTTTGATATATAGAAAAACCGGGCTAAAATCAACCAATCCTGGCCTTCAACAAATTAAATCTCATTTATTTCTCAACTTAATCATGAGTGCACGTAGTTCCTAGTTCGCACCATCTCAGAACCATCCAGAACTACGGTTTGAATGTTTAAAGTTCGACGTCAGATTATTTTAACTGCCTTAATCTAGACCGCCTCGTCATTATTTAGGCGAATAAAGTCAGATGGAACATGGCATCAATGAGTTAGTCTTTTACTGAGTCGTTTGTTTAAAAGATAAAAGTTTGTCAATTCCAGTCGAAATATTGAGTGATTTTATGAAAGTTATACATTGCTCGTCTTGCTCCCGGCAACAAGAGGACTTTTCTGTTATATGTATATATATGAAGCATTTAAAAGAGGACACACTGAGTAGTGAACGATTTATTGTGACGTTTGAAATCCATACTAGGATCCGTGGATTTGAAACTTCGCGATAAATCGTTCAATACTCAGTGTGTGCCCTCTTTTTAAGTTCCTTAAATACGCTACGTGAGCTGTAAACATTCTCACTGATATATATATATATATATATATATATATATATAATATCCAGATAGAACACACCCAACTGTTTATGGACATGCGACCTTGGTTGTGAATCGGTCGATCTGTTTGAGACCTAGTTAGCCTCAACGAAATGCGACCGAGCTGTATTGAGAACGATGAAATTTCGAACTGGTGAACGACAACTGGTAATTTAGTAGTGTTAATCAGGTCGCATTCAGACACAAACCTAATTTAGCTATTGAGTTCATTGGGACTTAAGTATTTTTGCTTTTCTCCGACTAATATAAGTGGTGGTAATTTTGTTTACAGTCCGTCGTGTTCACTTTTACATAGCGTGTGTGTGGCTTGTACATCGATCTGTTTCTGGTTAACCGTAGAAAAAGCGAACTATTTACATCAAACCTCAGCAAAATATATCAGTTAACCTGGACTATTTCAGCTGACTGGTTTACCAAACGCGCTCACTACAGGAGATTACTTGATTTTACCAGTCGCACTGTTTGTCGTACTCTGATGGTACTTATTGTATTAATCACCAGATAACTCGTTTTTAAATTGTGAGCTATTTGCGCGGTAACGCAGCATTTTCTACTGAAATGATTAGAATGGTGTATTTCACAACTACTAAATCTATAGTGTTTTCGGTCTCACTTTTCTTCTCCGTATTATTGTATCAAGTATGAGCCGAATGTCTAACTAATCGTTTTTCTCAGACTAAATAGTGTTTGACAATGACGATTTGCGTTTACTCAATTACACTTACTATCCTACCTTCGATAACCCAGTTAGCTGTCACAGTTTGCCTGCTTATTGTCTATCATCGTACTACACTGTTTTGATGATTACACCGAATGTGTAAACCGACTGGCGAATGTAGGATGCAAACGTGAGAATTGCGTTAGAATCAGACTGATCCAGTTTCGAGCAGACTCAACAGGGAGCAATGAGAACGATGAGATAGAGCGTATCTAAAATACTTGCTTGAGTACCGATGAGTTGTTTTTGCTAATAGCTAACAGGCTTACAGTTGTTATATAGTGCTAAGCAGCAGAACAGGTTATCGTTCGTTGGCACATACACAAGTATGAATCAGATAATCGTTACAAAATACTGGATGCTCACGTTTACCTAAAGTTTGAGTAAATTTGTGTTGAAGTGCTACTGGAAGTGATTGGTTTGTGCAAGCTGCTTTTATTTAGTTGCGGTTAACGACTTCCGTCTCGGATTAGCCTGTTCCAGTGACCGAAGCCAAAGGACACCTACGCTTACCATCACCACAAGTGTCCTGCTCTACACCACTTGCGGTTCCACTCACTCCGGTGTAAACCCGAAGGAATAAGATCAATAGGTGTGTGAGTGAGGCCTTTGTGTCTAGCTGACCAATGCAGGTTAGTCAACTGATAAGCTATCTCGGAACGGAAACCCCTATCTCTCGATAAATGAACGGAGAGAAATTCCAATGGTAAAATCTAAACTGAGAAGAAAAGTACTGAAAATTCAATATTTTTCTTTTTGGTCTAGATTCTACACAAGAAGTGGTTTATTATGCGAGTACATGATAATGCACTCTAGAGAGGATATGGAGTAAAATCAAAATGCTAATTTAGACTGGAAGAAAGACAAAACATTCATCATACAGTACACTAGCAATGCTAATGTAAGGGAAAGGTAGAATCCCACAGACAACCAGGTTTCTGAAAAGTAGAGCGGGTAAGTTGTTAAACGACAGTGGTCTGGTCGATCCAAACAATAAAAAGTGGATATAACCTACTTGAGCTTAACGCACTCGTTGTCTCTTGGCCGATGGTGTACTATGCGTTGGTTACCTACTAATCCGAGGCGGCTGGCACATTCGCGGCTGCACACAAATAAAGAGCTATATAGTGATGTCACCACGACCTGTTACCGATGGTTCCCTTGCGTACCACCTGCTACCGTTTACGGCTGCGCAATAACTGCTCGCTGAATTCGCGGACGCCCGTCCGGATCGTGTTACTCCAGACCGTCCGGTTCAACATTAAGTCTTCTGAACATCCACAATCAATGTTACAACTTGAAAGGCTTACCTGGATAACATCCTGGTGTCTCAGCTTTTGACGACTAGAATTTCGCTTTTCTGATTTCAGTTGTCCACACAGCAACTGCTTCGGAATACGATCATCGCCCGTGCGACGAACACGATCTAGCCAACGAAGCTTGTTTACCATTAGCATGGCTTCCTTTCCGCCTATTTCTGCTCGCCGCAGTACCTCAGTATTCGGGAGCGTGTCTGATCACCGAACACCCAAGATGAGCCTCAGACAGGTGGAAACGGCTCAGGTAGCGCACGTTTCGCTGACACAATGTCCAAATTTCATTGCCTCAGCAACGTAGACAACGCCGTTGAACGGCAGATACACAGGTTAGTACGTGTGCGGTCCACGCAGCTGTCGACAAAATCTCTGTTGACACGAATTTCAGCCGCACGTGTAGGAACAACACCTCCACCCGGGGAAGGCTGAAAGAAAGAAAATATCATCTGTGTTAATATCCAATCCAAACTTGACTTCCACGATCAAAAAAAAGCCGTGACCAGTTACTGTAGTACATCTTCACTGTATGCGAACAGTGCGCTATCATCTGCGAAGAGAAGCATGCATATCATTGAGGTACGTAGCCAAATTTACGCGCAGAAACGTCGAGTAGCGAGCAGTTGTTCATCCGTCTGGTACTCAGCTTCAACGCCGTTTTCCACCAAGTCCTGAAGAGCGACTGGTAACATGGCCTTTCAAATATAAACTAAATAGGACTGGAGCTAGAACACAACCCTGTTTCTCGCCAGTGACAATGTCAAAATCGTCAGAGGTTTGTCCACACGACTGTACCTACACTTTCATGCTCACATGCGACATTCTAATCAAATTGAACTTAATTAGACATCCAAACTTAGCAAATACTGTCCGCAACACCTCGCGGCTCACGAAAGCAGTGGCCTTGGTGGAGTCAATGGAGAAGGCATACCGAGGCTGATTGAGTTCTCGGAATTTCTCCTGAAGCTATGTAGCAGCAAACACCAGGTCGATCGTACTCCGACTCGCCCGAAGTCCATACTGCTGTTCGAGAACATTGGTCCCCAAAACGTCCACATTCGGTCGGTTCAGACAGATTCTTGAAAGCACCTTACCAGCGCGACTCAGCAGACTAATGCCCCGATAGCTCTTAGTACATTGCTTGCCACCGTTGCCTTTAAACAAAGGTACGATGAGGGCATCCTTAGTGGAGTGAATCAACTAGACGAAAGCGCGTCCCAACGCTAGTCCGCCATTCTTCAGTATTTCACCTGACAGTCCATCCTAGCCTGCAGTCTTTCCATTTAGCAGTTGTCTAATCGCCCTCCACACATCTGGTAAATCCGGGGCGACAAAAACTGAAGATTTGACGGCCTATTGCGGTAGGTTGTTCACAGTCACTCAATCAGTGTTAGTAAGACGGTTTGGTAGGCTAGCAAAATGTTTTTGACCGATCTTCATGATATTCTTTGGCTGAATGCAGGAAGAGCCGGTGTTCACGTTAATCAGTGCTTTGGTAAAATGAACAGATTGGCCGAAAATCATCTTAAGCGAATCGTAGAACTGATTGTGCTGTCGACGCTGGGTTTAGCCTTGCATCTGTTCATCTTGCTTCCTCCACCAGTTGTCTTTGATTCTGCGAACATGTCCGGCCAGTTGGCGGCGAGTACTTACGCGCTTGTGAATCGAGAAGTTAGATGGCAGTACCTCTCGATTGCATTTATTTACTAATTACTATGTATCGTGTAGGAGCTCATCGTATTTTAATTACTGTAAAGTCCAGTTTGAACATATTCGTCGTTCCCTACTGATTTGTTCGCTTCATAGTAACAAACAATTTGGCAGTAACATGTGAATTTTTGTAAGTATGGTTGAGGCGTGCTGCATTTTCAGACAGACAATACTTGCTGTCGTGAGAAACGTAAAATCACTGCGCAGTAGCTCAAACGAATGCGCACGATTGCCACATCACATGAAAAATGTGTAAGGCCATCCATGGTTTTACAGATAACTCTGATTTGGCACATTCAGAATTTGACCTACAGAGTTCTTTGCACTTCATACTGTTCAATAAGTATTTCGCACGTCTGTTTGTTTCTGATGAGGTAGAAAAAATGACCACAACTAAACTTTGCGATTTTGGTTGGTGTATGTTCTTCATCTGGTTTAACGTACTTCGTTCATCTCGCATCATGGCCTCAACGGGCCGTTTTGGTAGCTTTGCTACAAATTGATCAACATATGTTGGATTACGATCGTTCCTTCTAGTTTCAGGGCGTCCCCTAATATCTTACATGCAGGTTTGTTTAGCATTTGCTTATATTTGTGGAGCATGCAAGATTAGGGATTCCCTATCACATTTAGGTCAGTTGACCCATCTAGCACACATTTGTAACGTAGGAAATGTAACTAAGGCGGTGGAGCTCCATATAAGTAACTGAAGCCTAACAATGGCTTATTACAGAAAAAACCTATACAGTTGAGGCCTGACATACTGGTCGTCCCGGACGTATACAAAATTCGGATTCCACACCAAAGGACTTTTTCAAAGAAACAGGCTTCCCAACCGAGTCGGGTTAGCAAATTACCCCAACACACTGCTATAACCGAAGCCAGGCTAGCTGGCACGGGGATGTACGTGTATCTCAGGTCACGTCGCTCGCCTCCATTGTCCCAGTATAGTGATCACTCCGGTCCCTGATCGATAACACCTGGCTGTTGGCTAGCCTCTCTTCGACGGTTTCAGCGCTTCATAAACAACGTTGAGTGGGAACCGGCATGCATCATTGAGTGCAGATGGACAAGGTGAAAACGCGATATTTCCCTTACGGATTGTGTTGTCACGATAATTCGTGCACCAAACGATGGATAGTAAAAGGCTGCGTACATGAATGATACGGATGTACAAGTTGCTGAAAGTTTCCCGTAGACTCCAAGGCACGTCATGCTGTTTTTAGGTTTATCGCGCCATTTGTGGACTCTGATATGACGTTGTATAGCCATACTATCAGAACGATAAGCGTCGCTGGATATGTGTCAGTTCTGTGGCCTTGTTATTAGGTGATCTCGCTCCATTTCCTGTCAGTATGTCTTATTTGATCATTTTATTCATCTATACTTACCTTGGTGAAAGCGGCGTGCTACGTTGTCCACATAATTACGGACAGCCTATTCATTAATATTGTGCTGTTTTGCGGAAACCTGCATTGTCTTGAAAAATGTCGTACGCAAATTTGAATGGTCTAAGTATCATACTGGAACCAGGTCACGCTGATAGATCGCGACTAAGAGCACAATGTGTCGTTTTTTGAGAGATGCTGATAATTTTTGTACTCTACGGGGCGTGTAGAGAGTACTGGATGCCATTAGTTAGAAATGGCTATATCTTTTTGATATACGCTTCCCGGTACCGTTTACGGCATTATACGAAACCACTTTTATGTTCCGCGCAATAAACATTTGGTCTCCATTCCCCTTTTTTTAGCATGGATCTATGAATAATGGCTAAGTGCGTCGTATATTAAAGTATCTACTCTGTAGTATTTCACTACACACGAACCCAGATCTTACCTTAGTGAGACAGTAATCCGCATTATGGTTGCGAATGCGAAGGCCGTTTATGGTTCGGGTCGACATAACACCAAGGTGTTTACGACGTAGGATAGCATTTCAATACATGTGTGTACACATCGAACTGGTCGGACTACGGTGCACAATAATGTTCTTATAAGTATTGTGTTTGTTCACAGACCGCCCTCTGTAAGACTGTACAGACCGTAGGTGCAAGTGTTTCTGATGGTAACTTGGAATCGTTACTTCCAGTTCACTGAGGGCAATTCGGACTTGTGTGGTCTGGGGTGGCTAGTTCGTCGTGTGTGTGTGTGTATCTCTACCTGCTGATGCTGGTTATGTTGGACCACATATGTCTTAGTTTATTTTGCCGCATAGTTGCTGCATACGGCTTGGTCAAAAACGAATTAGTATACTGGAAACAGATCATATTGTTGGGACGCAAGTAGGAGATTGGTAACCTGACAACTGAATAACGTACTGAACTGGTTTTTATTTATGTGGTGTGTGTTGAAATTACGAAGAAGATCGCTAGAAAGTTTAAAGCAAAGCTTGTGGGTTACCTGCAAATCCGTTCGAACGCTGATGAAAAATTTGTTAAACCATCATCATTACAATGGCCTTGAGTTTGACTAGGAGTTACGGTGGTTTAGACCGCTGCCCATCTCAACGATAACATGGAACGTTCTGAAAGAAAACCTTACAAAAAAGATTAAAATTTAAAACATTGAATTTTCTTGATCTAGTTCAGCAATAACAATAGACAACATGCATCGTGAGATGTTAGTATTTCGTTAACTCTGTCCAGTCACGAACATAAAACATTAGAGTATACACGACATGCATATATCAACAACAATGGAAACAGTCATTGGTTGAGTTTACATGAAACAAGGACTCATCGGTCTCATGGAATACAAACTGCATGATTCCACAGTTTATGCACACATAGGACCGGACGGCGAGTGTTGATTAACACTGTTTCGCAAGAATCAAAGAATTTAGGATTCCGATTGTGCAATAACACTTGGAACGAGTTGGCGGTGTTCACAACGTGGCCTGTTTCCATGATGTGCTTCGCAATAGATGAGGTTGGATTTCGGTTCAGTCGCTTTGTTGCCATTACCTATCGCGTTCTCACGTGCGTTGACCATTTGGACATATGTTCAGCCATTCTTTATCGATTTGTTCTGCCGATATAGACGTAAGTGCAACTACAAGTGAACTGATAGGTTACATGTGAGATAGAACATTTCGGTAAGTCACGATTATGAATAAACTGAGAGACGCTCCCAGTTGTGAACAGGAACCGCAATTCAACCGCAGAGTATGTACGAGTAACCGCCTGCAAAACCTATTTAATAGAAAAACAGATATGTGCCATTGACTGCTTGCAAGGAGTGAGTAAAGAAAGTGGTGCTGACAAACTGATATCTCGAGAGGTTCGTCGATATTCACAGCTAGGAAAGACTGATCAGGATTGCCGTGAATACGGTTCCTAAGAAGCACGCCTTTCTGGACCTACCTTTCAGAAGTGACCATATCACAACTTTCTTGCTAGCGATTTGAGTGATAACTCAGGCAGGCAACATCCACCCAGTTCATTTAATGGAACAGTCACGGTCTACATACTTCGTGACCACGTTGTTGCTTGACCACCACGCGGTTTGCTGGACGGTTGTTGGTCTCAACGTATATCTTGCGTCTGCCACATGAGGATCATATACTGAATGCGATCGCCTGTGTGTGTGTGGTGTTGTTAACTCTAACATTGACAAAAAAGCTGACTGTCGGTCGATAAATGATTTTGGTGGTCGCTCAGTGGTGATTGTATCTGCGGTCTGGATCAGGACTGTCGGACAATGTGCTTAAATGTCAGTCCACGTGCCTTATATGTTAGTCGTCCGATGCATGCCTGAGTCAGACAGTTAATGCATACGGCCAGATATGAGGTGGGTGAACGGCTGATTGAACTTAGTTAATCGCATGTGTTCAAAAATGTTTCGTTCAAATCCTGGGGTTATCGTAGCCAAACACGATAGGTAAACCTGCGAAACAATTTCTCTCCGTCCCACTGACCCAGTCCGTTTACCATTAATCACGGGGGATCAACTTTGTTTATACTCTTAGCCACAGCGAACTGGCGTTAACCGTATATCCATTAACGTTCTCCCCTCCTTATTTGTTGATCAACAGCCTTCTAACCTTCAAGTAATTTTATTTACCTGTAACAGCATTTTCGGAAAATAAACTGCTCGATCAAACTTAATTTCTCATGAATCCCATAGTCATTAGGGTTAGCACATGACAGTAAACCATTAGAAGGATTTCGTTTCCCGCACATATAGACTGTTAAACACCAGTGGTGACAATATTTGGCATTCTGTTTACCATCCAGGATAGGGAACTCATGTGTACTAGTCAGAACCATCAGAATCGTCTTCCAAACCGTCCCTGGTTATCTGTCACTGGTTTTCTCCCTAAATCGCGCTTCACTAAATTGAAAGTTATCGCGTTACGGTCTTAGTGCTTCAGCTCAATCCAAATTGGTTATTAAATAAATTTCGTTCAGTACCATTAAGGATTTCGGGAGACCCCACTCTTCACTCACTTTGAACAACGGTGAATTATTTACGTTTGGTCTTTCCATGTATAGATAGTACAGCCAGAAATTTTCTTGCAATACCCTTATTGTCCCTGTTGCATCGTTCAGAACATCTGTAGAACTCTCCAGGCCCTAATCAAAAGACTGCCTTTGTTTACTACAGATTACAGTAAAACTCGCCGTTATTTCTTGCATATTGTATATGGGGGCGAACTTCTCGTAAAACGTTGGCTTCTGAGGTAGTTCGGCAACTCTCCATGTGCTGAACTGCATTCGTTTTGGCACCGAATGTTGCCTTTTCGACTAGTTTAAAAATTGCGTTACGTGACGGCGTAGTTAGCGACCACCCATGCTCACTGACCCCTTGGTTGACTTCAGCGTGATTTACTCTCTGCGTCTGGAGTATAGATCTATTTAGGTGACACGCATGAGGTCTTCTTATGGGTATCTTGCAGTCAGTGTTGCGATCCTCTTGAGTGTTTCGTTAAGAAAAGGTAGGCGTAAAATAACCTTATCAGTGCGACGTGGCTATTGTATTAAGGTGTATTGTGTTGAAATTGTGCTTAAAATGATGGCTTTATGGTTTTGTTGCGAGGCGTGTAGACATTGAAAGTCACACATCTAATTTGGGATTTCAAAGTTAGATATACTCTCTTCTTCCGCTTTTGATAAGAGGCACTCTACCACAGTTTTCATCCTATAAGCTGTCATCAATAGTGTAGATATTTGTCCTCATCGCGAATTAATCTCGCATGCACGCTTTTGTGGGGTAATTATAGTTCTCCTTACATTTTGCCTCACGTTAGTCACGACCGAATTACGATTTCAACTTGTTCCAGAATCCTCAGATTTCCAAATCGAATTGAGGGAAGACACGATGTATGGCCTGTTACTTTCAACTAATGATCTTCTCGTTCCACTCAAAAAGTACAGTTTATTAATCCTGTGGAACAGTATCTTGATTAGCAGGTGGCAGTATAATACTTTGAATGGTGTAAAACGAATATCACTGAGAATCGCCAGCAGTCTTCTTGTTTATACAGCCAACTAATTTCAAAACAATGCGCTAGGACAAGATGTTTCTTCTCATAGGGCTTTCCAGAGAACATCAAAATAGCAGGTAGCTTGTTAAGAGATTGTCGGTTGAGTTAATGGTGAACTGATTTCCTGTGTGCACTGAGTTTATCTATCTAGGCTTAAACATTCGATATATGACAAATCTTGCTAAGCATGATGATGCCCTGATCACAAAATATTTAAGACAGACTACTTATTACGCTTCCACTGTTCAGTATAGCTGCACGTTTGTATACAAAATTTCGGAACTACCTATTTCGCCTTGTTGAAAAAACATATACGGTCAGTTGAAGACAGTATTACAGTCGGCAGTTTACATTTGGGAAAACGTTTATATTACCGCTAAGATGAAAACTTTTATATGACCACAAATATAGTCTTAACCCGAGCATATACGATCATTCTGTGTTCCCGTTATTTTCATTGACTTAAATGTCACAAATCTTTCTGGTATGAAGGACGGTCTCATTTGTATAGGCAACATATCCTCTACATTTAATCACTGTTTTTCCGACTGTGTACGTTTTCTTATTCTGATCGCTCAACCGTATAAATCTGGCGAATCACTGAAGCTGCAATACTGGAACGCGTTGTGTCTTACTCCTGTCGGGCATTTCTATTTGTCGTGAGCTGCTCTGTGTTCGTTACAAACTTGATTGCTTCTGTCACGTTCACACGTTGTATTCTGAAATAGGGACCTGCCGTTGAACAGTGCTGCTCACTGACTAATCCGGCGGAGGTCGATGATCGGAGGGAGTTGAATCTATTGACCAGTTTATCAGTGTTGATTTCATGAAATGTTTAATACTCTTAAAAGTACGATAAATATGACTTAGTTAAGGGGCACCAGGCCTCAGAACTAATCCAACAGATTTGATTTGCTCATGAATGTAAGCTGACTGTTAGGTCCTCACTATAGAGTGTTTAGCGTGAGATACACGTAGATCACATATTGGTTTGTTTGGGAAGACGATTGATATGACAGTGTTTTCATCTGTCAGGTGGAGCAGATTTTGTATCCATGGTGCTCTCATTACTTTACCCTAATTCCACAATACGTCAATGGTTTCTATTGGACTGTTTAACAATTGTATTTGCTGATTCTTGTAAAGCTTTCGTAAAGCATATGGGTAATTTTCGACTCTAAAATACTCTCTCTGTTGGTCTATTTTGTTTATCCTCTCTCGAGAGAGTGTTCGTAAACATCCGGTTAACCATTTTTCCTAAGCCTATATTCCATCGGTATTTGGATAATGCCATACATTACTGTCGAGTCAATGACTGAGATGCTTACCTAGTCAATACATTTCTCATATTTGTCGAGATCACCTTCCACCACTTTGTACTACTCTAATGAGACTTGTGAGTTATTACATTTTCAAGTATCTTTACTGCATTAGGGATTATTGGTTAAACTTTGCCTAAACCCATAACGTGCCACCTTCCGAAATGTGAGAAATAGGTTGTTACGGATGAGGCAAACTAATGGAGTAGGGCTAATCACCTTAAAAAAATATTACCGGATTTCATCAGTTCATTAAATCATTTTATCCCAGTCTGATTTACTTACGTTAACCAGTTTAGACGATCGACATCGCCTGTATGATTAAGATAATTAGATTTATACTCAATAATTAAAAAAATAACAGTAGTATGTGATGTTGGTTTACATGAGAATAATCGAGTCTGCTAAGGACCTCGTAGTATGTGTTTGCGTTACATAAAATATGCTACAGTTCGATTATCTGGATTCTTGAACAATAACAACAAAAGACAGCCAGTGGTGTTGTCTTACTATACGGAACACTATCGACCATTTTGGAATTGAAATACTAAGTATGCTAGTGGTTGTTTTGAAGTTAGCATTTTAAGGTAACATCGTTGAAACAATGTTTATCTCAGTTGAATCACCTTTATCCAAGGGTTGCCACTTGGCTTAGCTTTATCGCCTGGTAACGACACTGACATTCTTCTGGTGCAGAAATTACCGACTCTTTGCTCTGTACAATTGTAGCGGTTCTAAAGTGCAACCGACTAAGCTAATCAGATAATTTCTGTACTATACTTTTTCCATGGTGGGTTGTCTGCACTGCGGTACCGATGTTCAGTCAACTTGTCATAACTAACACTTTATATCAGGGTGCTCACAAAATGTATTTCCGATCACTTTCCAAATGTAAGGGCATCTTGCTTGAAGCAATCTGTTAAACAAGAACAGCTGTAGCAACAGTTTTTAGGTTTCTATATCAACCGTCGTTTTTCCGTTGGAATGAATAGAACAAATGATGCGTCCTCGCAGACAAACTTGTGACAATTCGGTGCTTTGTTCAATAACGGGTTATACAGATCTACGGTACAATTTTTTGCACAACAGGGTTTACCACAACGTGCGGAACTATCATTTGCCAAATTAGTAAATGTCATTCAGGCAAGAGACGAGTTCAACTGAAGTGTGACACGAATTCATCTAAATTGAAGTGAAATTTTCGGCTTTTGTATTGACGCGTAGTCATCACCGTGTTATCCAAGGTCGCCTGTAACGGCTAAAGACTGTCAGAAGGTTCACACCTAAACAATATAAGGTACACAACAGGGAGGTCTAAGTAAATCTTTTTCAAGCTAGTTACTCGCAAAAGAACAGACTACCATGGAAGGTAGGGGTGAACTAAGCTCCAGTGCGCGTTGTCTTTCGGGTGTGGTGTCGGAATTTGCTAATTTCCAAGGAGTGTGTTCCGAAGCCATTTATTCCTATCTTGTGTTCCAGTGAAAATGGTGTGGTGGATAATTAATATGAGAACGAAAAAAACGGCAAACATTTTTTCTGTATGGGCATATTCAAAACAACAACAGTCACCTTGCTTACTTATCATATCCTTCAGAATTCCAGACAAGTCTTCTGAATTTATCCAGAGAAATCGAACATGGATCAAAAAGTCAGTGTGATGAACCCTATGGCGTTCGATTGCTCCCCAACAGGCTACCTGATGTTTACATGGAACAGTGTTGTCAGGACACATTGAGCAAAACAAGTAATCTGGTCAACTGATGTCAATCACACAACAGGTGCATGTAGGAATAATTCTTTGAAACAGTGGCATCATAGTTGTAACTCGATAGAAACCGTGGATGTCTGATCATTCGTGGTGTGTGTATGGCTGAATACAGCGTTTCTGAACTTGCATGGGTTGGTGATTACAGAATTGGATTCCGATAGCTTCAGCCATAGTCATCGTTCGTCATCTCGTAGTTCTATAGTGATTGTTCTCGACTTGTTAAATCGAATGAAAGTTGGTGTCATGATTAGAATCGACAGTGTGCCACAATTATACTGGTAACTCCAATATTGGTCCGTACTGCATTGTCTTCAAAGATACGTTTAAGTAAGCGTTTGATCTTGCAGTCCATATAACTAATTCGACAGAAGCAAGTAAATGGTTATACACAGAAGCAACAGCAGTTTTTTTTAGCAGTAAATGTATTTCCGAAGTTGAAGCAGAACAGGTGCGTGGTTCGACAACGCAGACTATTCTGTTGACGACATTAATGAGTTCACTAATAATTGTTTCACTTAGCTCACCGCCACTAACTGGTAATCATATATACTGTACTAGACTACTTGTTCTCTGCTGATAACATCCTTTACTTATTGTTACGACTTTACATACCCTTGTCTCCAAGTTACAGCTGGTAACCAGTTCGAAAGAATCGTTTACGCAAGAAAGACATGTCATCAAAAACCGTATACTGTATACACATTTTCATGACCCAATCCGTCAAGCAGCTTTTCAGTTCTCCCTTCTTGTCAGTGTGGCAAATCTGTTGAAACAGATGTACTAGCCATTATAAAATTCACTGTCCTGGACCTTACATTGAATAGATCAATACGGAGGTTACTGACTGTATTCAGGACTACTGTACACTGTTAAGTTCAGGATGAATGCTACTGAAGTGCGGCTTGTGTTTAAGTATTTTAAATATCCGTTCAACACAGAATGTCATCTACGTATCGTTTGTAAACGTTACATTCACGGTTGCTTTCATTTAGTTTATTTTAAGCTTTGCTTTCATTTAGTTTATTTTAAGCCTAGTCATAATGTTTCAAGTTGAACACCACCCACAGTTGATCGCAGCTGTCGCATCCCCATAGACTTTCCAGTCGGCCTCCTTCGAAAAGAAGCACTAGACTCGAGTTTCGCTCACATTAGAGCTCATCAGTAGTGTATATCATCGCCACAGCCGGGAATTGAGATCGGAGGTTTCGACCTGTCTAGGAAGTCCTAATCGCGGGGTTATCGATTGGAACTAACAGACAG
>JTDE01000351.1:145978-169580 GCA_014338405.1 Paragonimus skrjabini miyazakii
ATTCGGTCGTGCCTAACGTGAGGTCAATGGCGCAGTGGTAAACGCGGTTGCCTCGTGAACAGCGTGTCCGTGGTTCAAGTCCCTGCAGTGACGATGATATGCACTACTGACGAGCTCTAATGAGAGCGAAACTCGAGTCTATTGCTTCTTTTCGAAAGGGTCCGATTGGAAAGTCTGTGGGAATGCGACAGCTGCGGTCAATTATGGGTGTTGTTCAACTTGAAATTAACCAAATCACCGACTACTCATCAGTCATGAAATTATCCACATGCTACGACCATAAGGGAGCTTCGACTGCCATACCATCTATCTTCTAATAAATTTCCTCCTTGAAGTTGAGCTGCCTGTCGTAAATGCAGAAGTACAATTGTTCCTAATCCGTTGAGGATACATGGATGTTCAAAGAATACGGCAGTTTCACTGTTTTGGTTACTTCTTTTCTCAGTTTCTGTCCTCTCGAATTCGGTCATATCTGGCGTAACCTCCACCATATTTACATATCGGAAAACGTTTTCGTTATTTTTCAGAGTCACTTCTAATATATGTTCTCTCATTATAGGATGTTATGAGGTAGGATTAGTGTGTCTACTTCAGCCGTTCAACAGAGAGCCCACAGTATATTAAGTTCAAACCACTAAGAAAATAAGTTCTCGAAATAAACATCCACATCCGACTGCATGGCGTTACATTGTGGACAGTAGAACCCAGGCTCAAGTGACAATGCTTCATGCAACTGTTACACAGTTTGAGTTCAGAAAAATCCGATATGTTATTGTGGATTAACTGAAAATTCAGTAACGGGTTCCATTGTCTTTATCTAACTCAGTACTGCGGCCCGCTTTTATGGTTGATGTTCTACGATAATTTGACGTACGTCTGTAAGTCAGCGAGTTCGTCAGGCATTGGACGTTCCAAACATTGTACATATTTGGCCAGATTCATCCCCAACTGTTTAAATCGATTTCGAATGGTATAACGTTCGTTGAAACGAAATATTTATTATACTGATGTGTTTCGTCCCTAAGTTGTTCAAATTGCCTCTGTCATCCATTCACTTCCCCACCTCGGTGCAGGAATTAAACTGTAGCACTCTCTTCTGCCGGTTTTGCGCCAAACCTAAAAGGTTTACAGCACATTTACGTCCTTGACAGATTTTAGTCGGTT
Source organism: Paragonimus skrjabini miyazakii (assembly GCA_014338405.1). NCBI lineage: Eukaryota > Metazoa > Platyhelminthes > Trematoda > Plagiorchiida > Troglotrematidae > Paragonimus > Paragonimus skrjabini miyazakii. The sequence goes on from JTDE01000351.1 coordinate 147,143, forward strand.
AATGAGACACTCAGAATAAAATGCTCGAAGGTATATCAAACGTTTACTGATAGTTTGTCCACACTTATCTTCCATGAAAAGCCGTTATCATGGGACTGTCTAGGTTGAGGAAGGGTTTAGTAAACCATTATTGTTTTGAGTATTTGATTCTAAATTTCATTAACCAAATTATTGTCTATAGCGTTACAGAATCCCCTCCGTTTCTAGCATGAAACTGAAAAGACAAAAAGGCACTTGGCTGGAAAAATTCGATGAATCAATTCATAATCAGTATCAACATGTCTTCGTTATCGAATCACTTCTGGAAATGGAAATTACGTTGTTTTAACAGTATTTTTGTGTTCGGGAGTACAAAGAAGGATGGAAAATAAAATAATTTAGCTTGGTTATGGACTGAACCAATCAGACAGCAAACGCATTTTCCCAACGTGTCCGAATGGTATGTTAATGTTTATTCGTCTGTTATTTCGGATCGCGCTCTACTAGAAGTGTTGTCGCTAGGTACAAATTTCAGCTGCTGGAAATCTAAATATACTCTATTAGGCTCTGAAGTTCATTTTTAAAACATACATTAACAACTGGGTGGGCCCGTTCTGTCTTCAGAACTTAACGCAGAACTGCTGTCTACTGAAGCGAGAATATTTGAATACCATATGGAAACTATAAACTAGCACGGGTGTTCAATTGGCGAGAGCATTTAGCTGCCATATGGAACCTGTTAACTGGCACGGTATTCTACTGACGGGTATTCTATTGACGAGATCCATAACCACACTGGTATAGAAAACCAACTATGTTTACAAAGTGTTGTGTTGTCTGACATATCAAAGTTTAATTAAACTGAAAAAGATAACGGTAAAACAACAGCTGTGACGAAGTAGCTGTCTACAATAATACGTGAGACAAAACAGTCGTAGTTGATCGACGCACGCGCCTTCGGGCGCATCAAATTGACATCGACGGTCATTCCTCGTTTTTATAATCCTTCTAACGTTTACGAAACGAAGTTGCTCATAAAAGCAATCCTTGACATGTACAGTCGACCTCAACTTGATTCAGTGGTTAGTAAATTTGTTGGAACCAGCCAAATCGAAACTGACTCCAGTCAATTTGAATGAAAAGTCTGATTTCTTTGTCGTGGTTAGTTAAATGTGCATCATGAATCCCATCGTGTTTTCCTTGTACGTAAGCTTGCTGTTCATGAGTGTGCCATCAAGGAAAACAACCTATTAGCCTTGCACTCACGTTGAGATCAATCAAGTAAACATCGGCACTCTCACTGATAAACTAGAAAGTTATTGTCACTAAACCTCAGATGTGCAATCTCTGTACGACGGACAGCTCTGTAGAAAGCTTGTTGACATAGCAATAGGTTCTCCACTGAACCCACAGTTAGGCCAAACAAGAGATAAATGAACTACGTCACATCATCAATAATTGTTGTTTGTATAGGCTGTATGTAGGTGATCTATTTTGTCTCATAAACGACTGTGATGACATCCATATTCTTTAAATGATTTCAGTCGCGTACATCTCAACATTTTGCTCACCTTTAAAGCAGAAATGTGTAACGATCTATCTTCTCTGGATGTTTCAATGCTCCATAAAATGGATGGATCAGTTCAAAGATCATTTCTTGGGGGGAAACATAGATGGGCCAATATGCGCATTTTTGCAGATTTGTCCCGTTGTAGTAGAGGCGGAACTTGATTTGCTGTTTAACAAGCACAGCGCAGAAAACTTGCATGTCCTATACCCTCAAGGACGAAATTCAGTACGCTCCTGACACGCCGGGGGTTGAATGTTTCTAATTTTAAAGCACCTTTGAGTGATACACACCTCTATTAGTTTTTTTCCGTAAACATTTCTGTCCTTTTACTTTCCGATCGTCTGCTTGTGCAGGCTTTTAGCCAGATGTGTCATTCGCTTGTGTATACAAGCAAAGAGCATCTGTAATTTCACCGCTCCATCTTAAATCCACAGTGTACTTTTTTATTCAACTCATTTCTTCCGAACTAATTCATCCACTTCTTCGAATTGTAATGCCGTTTGAATTATCGTAAGCACTTTTTCACCGTTTCAAACGAGTTGTCCAGGTGGATTGTTTGTATGAGCCAAACGTAATCACTGATCATGAGGGTGCCTAGAGCTATTACCAAGTAAATGGAACAAACATCCTCCCCTTTACTGCACTACCAATGTACCTACACACACACACACTCGACGCACATTAGATATACACAATCCACACGATCTAAACGTAACCCAGCTTTCATGAACATCGATCATAATTCGATTGACTTCCTTAAAAGTGTTCGCATTAAGATGTGGATACTGCAGAACGCTGAAGAGAAGAGAAAATTGACTAAGGGAACTGAAACTGGGAAATTTTGTAAGGTCTGACAAATTGTGTTGATTTCTTTTATTAATAATCTGAAACTCTTGTGTTTTTTGTTTTACTGATTTAGGGGCACCCGCCTTCATCGATCCATCTACCTCTTGTGAAGTATGTTCGACAAACTCACTCACGAGATAGTGTATGTGATAAATTTGTAAGACGATTTCTTTTTCCTCCATTAATGTGCTATCGCCTCACGATTAGTAGTTTGTTTTATGAACATACACAACCAGCTATAACGGTGTAAATGAAACGGCCGTGTCGGTAACATCTTCTTTTGAATTTACATGTGACTAACTATCCGCTGTCGATCTTTGGTAATTTATTTGATGCGTTCATGTCTGCCCGTTCGGCTGCACGTTATTGTTTAGTCTTTTTCAAAACCGTGCTTTTTCCATAGTTCTTCCATTTGTTTCGTTTCTTAGATTTTGTCTAATTCAGTGTTTTTTTCCCGACGAACCGATTGATGAATGCCAGGATTTTAGACACCTACTGGTTTGATGTTTTCCCGAACAAGGAGTTTCATGGCATTCATGCTGAATGTGTACCCAGTGTGTTGCTCATGGACAAGAACCAATGTAACTTGTTCGTTATGCTTTGATGCTTCATTTTTGGTCGTGTGATCACCGTAATACACAAACCGGCCGTCTTTACTCTGATTATCCAGAACACTCATAGACCACATTTGTGGCAACTTGGTGACACCGGGGGACAGCGTTCTTCTGAAGTGGGGTTTCCAAAAACAGTCCTGTAAAAGGAAGCAACACAAAAAGCGTGAGTCAAAGGTCCAGTAAGCTATGAACATGAATTACACAGACAAACAGCAGCACGCTTTGTCACTCAATTCAAATTCAACCCGTCCGCGCTTGCTGGTTTCGACCATACGTTACCTGACGACCTGATCGAAGTCCAAAAGCAACAAAAAGTAAGCACTCGAGCCAAAGAGCCAGAAAAAATTAACTATTCCCGTTCTAGGTCAGAGAGTCATCCTTCCACTGTGTATAAAGACGGACGTCCATTCAGTTTCATTAAATGCAATACTCCAATCTATACGCCTATTCTGTTACGAATTAATGATATCGCCTAGTTTTGTGAAGAAACTTTTACAGCCTAAAGGCTAAGCTGGGCAAACAACTGAACAATCCAGTTTCCAACAATTCATGCTGTTGACTACTGACCTTGAACCAAACAACACAAAGTTACTTTCAGTGGAGGGTTAATCATTTACTTCTGTTTCACTTGTCCAGTCACACACATCGGTGAATGAATAACAGTGCTAACATTTATTTGTGTCGAAAATCTAAGGAAGCTATCAGAGTAATGTACACTTGACAGGTTTATAAGATTTCCTGCCAGACCACTTACATCTAACAGTTTCATCGCCACGTTTGAAAATAGCTTATTGAGGCGGGTTACAAGACCATTCCAGTTCTGTGCTTGGAAGGGGACACAGATGTAAGGTGATCAGCCGCATCATGTAATCGTACCCTTGAAACAATCCGTCTGGTTTGTGGAATAAATGTTTCGTTTTTTTGGGCGTTCGGGCAAAAACAGGTGCCAATACTTTACAGCGTATAATTTACCCTGAGAAATTGCGGGTCGTTTCTGTGATCACGTCCAGTGTTCTTGGTCCACACGATTCAGACGCCACTTGATCTACGGGCTAATATGTCGAGAAAAAAGGCCCTGTGTACAAGACTGCTTAACACTTAGAACGGAATTCATCGACCAATTCATGTCAAGCAATTGGTGTTCTGAATGGTTTCCAAAGTGTTAGCTAACAACTACCAAACTGCCGAAATCTATCAAACAGGAAACTGAGATTATTTGCACACTAAACTACAAAGGAAATAGTACAAAGTAACTCCCGCCAGAAAATCTAACAGATCTTCGGTGGAAACAATTGGTGAAATTCAATTCAACATTATCACGCACAGTGAACGCACAATTTATCTTCTCGCCCCACTGAATCGTTGTATTATTAACTATTCCTGTATCTACATCACGCCTTATTAAAATGTGTCCACAATTCTCTCTTTCAGCACACCCCATTTATACATACTGGTGGATACTAACAGATAAACATTCAAAATGTGTCATCAAATATCTTATACCTTTAGAAAGAGTGTGTATCCCTTTGTTGAGGTTACTGATATCAATATACTGTCATAAGAACTGTATATAGAAACGAAGCTTTCTCTGATACTCCAAATCTCCGAGCCTGACAGTAATCCGGTGAACTCCAGTTAAACATAAATAGAACATATCATCACACATCCTTAACTCCTTCCTGTCAATTCTGAATCACAGCCGACTTTTACACCGCACTTTCTCCCACTGTCGTACTTGCCAAATGCTCCATATACTTCCCGTGTTTTAATCTCGGATTATTCAGTGACTTCTCACCTGATGTCCATTGTTAATCGAAATGTTTTTCTTAAAACATTTCAAATCTAGACTGAAGCAAGTAGTCCATATCACCTGGACAGTGACAATAGAATGTTCACTTAGTATCTGCCCAAATTCACGCCTATAAATCTTTGGTATATAATTCATCCAGATCTATTCATGTAAAAGATAACGTAATCACTTCGTTGAGCAGAGTTGTTGCTTGTCGTCTGACAAATTTATGTAATGCCTTTGCTTGTCACTCTGTGATATTCTGCAATAAGAGTTTTAGTGTAGATTTTTTCGTTTCACCAACTCAGTGGGCTAAGGTCAGTATGAAATAACAGTCGCATATCTTTTCATCATAAAACGGAGTTATTATGGTGTTCGCAAATGCAATTATCGTCTACAATTACAAGTGGGTGGGAATCGGTTAAATTTTATCTAATTCAATTAATCCGCTAGACATTTTTCACTTATTCTGCTAATTGTGTCCGCCCAAATTATTCCGGTTGTTAGGACGAATATAAAATTATGAGAAAACGGATTTAAAACTGTTCTATATTTTATACTGTAAGGTCAACACAAAAAGGTCAAAAACAGAATGCAAGATGAGCAACTTTTTAATTAGGCAGATTGTTCTATGATGAAATAAATTGCCTGGTTGATTGTAGGAAAAAAATACATTGTCGATTTAATTCACTGATTTATACTGGTGATGACGGGAATATTTTGACTGCGAGCTAGAACAATGTTAGAGCGTTAGACTTCGTTTAGGTAGGTTAGTAATGCTGCTTCCCTTGGGATCATTTTTTAGTGATCTTTATTATCTTCACAGAAAATTCGTGGAAGCCTCCACAAAGCAATTAAAAGCAGTGACATAAAGACAGGCATGAAAAACAGTTATGAGGCTTGTTGCAATGAAAATATTTAGGCTACTTAGCAATTCTATTTCAACAAAAGGGACATGTAAATGAGTGAAATAACACGTGAACTATTATATGGATTTAAATAACGAATTTGACGGATCACCTCCGGAAGATGATTGGGAGTACTTTCATAACTTACTTTTATCGGTCATGAACATGAAACATTATATTTTGCACAACGTTTTCACAAGTTCTAAGGTACATCGTGATAACAGGACACATTGTTGGCCCGAGCAAGTAGTTTCGCGTATCATTGCTGAAGTGAAATTTAAGACTGGTCGTACTCTCCGAACAGTGTTAACCAATACTCACTGTCCCACACTGTGTGTGTGTGTGTGTGTGTGCATGGGCTGTTTACTCAGGCAGTCTGTCTGGTTTGGAATGGTTAGCAGCCGATTATTTTTGTATAAAGTTTCTCTGTCATCTTGCTAATCTCTTGTTTCGTTTACTTTTTCGCTGATCGCACGTATATTGCAATAGACTGACTGAAATTGCATTTTAGATTAACTCTTTTCTAGTTGTTATAGTGTGTTCATTTTTCGCTCCAATGAATGTGAGTTATTTCATAACGCTGAAAGCCAGTAAATGTTTTGTTTCTCTACTTTTATCCTAATTATATCGCATTGTTTACATGAATTCGTTAGGATTCATATTACCGTCAACAAGTGAACGTCTTTGTTTACACTTCATCTGTTACGTTTACATAGCGTAACCTTTGTCGGATGTCAATCGCCATAGGTTAGGACTGAAAGTAAAATAAAATCTATGATTTTACCTTCCATTTGATGAAAACTAATCAGTGTGAACTCCGAAATTATTTTATTTCCGACACACGGAATCTAAGTTCCTAAAGTGACTAGTCTTGAAAACATAGTGATTCAGCTGGTTTGGGGACGGTCTATAATGGAACCTCAACGGAATTCTTAGAGTCATCACCAATGATGTGAAATAAAACTCAACAGTTTTCTATTCTGGTTAACTACGTTCACCTGACAGAACGTTAATTTCACAATGCAAAGATGGTTTGTTTGTTTTGTCAGGTCGATTAAATTACCTATGGATAAACTCAACAGAACATTTTGAATGGTCGACACACCATAAATCCTTCATTTTAATCTATGATGTTGACTGTTTTATTTTTGGAAGGTAAGCCACGGAGAATACTTTTCGGGTTTTATGAAGCATCCTCATCTGTTCAAGAGGTAAAATCATCAACTATAAGTAACACAATCGGACCACAGGCTGTAACATCGTGCTCATTCGAAACAGTGATAACGGGAGATTTAATCTGATGTTACCCAAAATAAGATAGTGGGCTCTTTATATGACATGAAAATTCATTGAAATGCATGGATAGATTTCGTCCTAGTGTACCATCTGCCCACCGCATGTTTATTATTCTTGCTGTTCCAGAAACCCAGATGTTCAACGTGTACCAGCTGTGATGATCAGGATGGTAGCACAGTCTTACTTGGAAACTTCGAATACCACAGAGTTCACATTCTAAACATCCAACAGCTGTAGGAATAATGCCTAGTTGTCTACCGTTTAGGGTTAGGAAATTGATGTGTGATTGGTATTCTGTTTATCTTTCTTGCGGATTTCTACTGTTACCTGTGACAGCATCACAGTCATCAGCTGTAGTAGACAGCGTGTGTTTTAGACCCCGAATAGACCACTGAAGAAACAGCTTCACTTATGGATTGCGCCATCTATGTTCCACACTTTCCTTAATTACCTCTCGTGGTCTACATAGCGCGTAACTCAAGATTTGGGGATGTTTCTATATAGGTTTCACGTTTTATAAAATGGTGAACATTGTATTAATGTGTACTACACAGACCACCCTTTTTACTCACATGGATTCAGTAAACGTAGGTGATTAGATCACGGAATATCAAACTAGTATGGATTCAAGATTTTTCCATATGACTGGGTAATGCATAAGCATGCGTTATGTTCATTCTCATTTCATTCATAAATAATGTTAAAATTTCGTCGATGCTGTTCTACACACTGGGTACCACTACAAGTATTCTTGGTTGAAAGCCAAATAGGTTAAACAAAACAGCGTTTCGCAAAATTCCTTTTAAAACATTATCTGGTCGGTTTAATTTGACGGTTGAAAATAGAGAGTAGGTTACTGATTGCCATATATTTAGCTCAACGGGGCAATCCGCGAACTGCAGGAGTCTTTTTTATCCAATTAAACAAGTTTACAATGTCCGTTTAAAACCAACAAAAGCGTTTTGACTAAGGTTAGATACATCACAGTTCACTTAAATCCCATCTTTTGAGACAGCAGTTTACGCCTTATGTTGTGTACTTCTAGTAAGAAAATCTAAACTGATACTCATCTATCCTAGACCGCCACTAAAACAACTAGGGCAGGAATGATAGAATTTAACTGTAATCTACTTGGCATTAAAGATTTGAATATGATAAAAAATAATAAGCCGACACAGACTGAATAACATTGAAACCTTGATAGGGCGCCAACAGATAACTGATGATTCCGAAGTAATCAAAAATCCCTACAAATTAATAACAGTTACAGATTGCTCACTGACTAAAATTCGCTAAACTGGATAGGTAGAAATAACAGTGAAAAGGGAACTATTACAGTAGACTTTAGGGACTGTGTACAGTTAAATCCGTCTGCAATTACCAAAACATCTTGGAAAGGAAATTAAGAATGAGATGAGAGTTCGAGAAGCAACGGTCGCTTCCTCACCAAACCGACACAGAATAGGTCGCCAGTTGCTTTTAGACATAAAAATTAGATTTCACTTGATGGTATGATGGAACCTTCATGATTTGGAGTACTTATTAACGTATGGGCCCAAAGAACACACTATGTGTAACTGTTAAGGCTGATTTGTTATCATACTTGTTACACCACTAGTCTGTACATCAATAGGTCATTTCGGTATGCTTTTTTGTATTTTGGCCTAAGTACGTCATAATTCTGCCGACGTGCCCGCATCCGTAAACACAGTCAAACTTCCTGATAGTACTGAGGCTGGTAAACAAAAAACTTACAAATTGTTGTTGAAACATAATTTGCGATCTTAATGGTTTGAGAAATTCACTTTGATTCAAGACTGGTTAAATGTCGATGTTTGTTGCATTTCGAAGGCTAGAATCCAGGACGGTAATCATCGTACGGAACTAACAGCACCCACACTGTCTACCCGGTACTAGTTATACAATTCGTGTGACTCCACGGCCGCAGTTACCGATCAAACTGGAGTAGATATGGTCCTCAGGACGGCGGCCACAGCCGCATTGGTAGATTGGATTGCTGTTCAGAGTAGACTTTTTGCCGTCCACTTGACAGGTTCTGGTAAGGCCAGCCCTAGACGCAAAACCTTCAAAAATCTTCTCATTGTGTTGGCTTTTGCTCTAACCGACAGTAGTGACACCGGTGTTAAGGACACCTTTTATTCATATCTGACCGCTCTCCTTCGATCGATACATGGTTTTGATATGGTCGTTCTGTCCGGAGATATGAACGCCCAGATCGGCCGTCTTGATGAAGCCAAGTCTGGTTTAAGTGCCAAGTTTGGGGTAGCATCACATCATTCGAATGATGGCGGGCGACTGTTACAGTTGCGCTCTGCGCATAAACTATTTTCAGCTGATGCTAGTTTTAGGCAATGTGCGCGTCGTTGCTATACTTAGCGGCCTTCTTTTACGAATCAAGCTTGACTCCAGCCATCACTATGGTTTTGGCATCCATCATACTTCGTCGACTCAATGCAGTTCGGGAGGTAAACATTAGGGGAAACCAGACAGTGTTTCGCTCTGAGCGGGGACGTATAAATCACATTGTTACTCTCCGTCAAATTCTGGAACAGCGTTATACGTACCGCCGGCCAACAATCGGCGTGTTTCTCGACTATAAAGGTGCGTTCGATTCGATGGATCGATCTGGACTTTTAGAGTGGCTTGAAAGTGTGGGTGTACCGACCATGGATGTGAACGTACTATCGGCATTTTATTCCCATACTCTTACACAGGTTAGAGTTTGCGGTGAACTGTGTGACAGTTTCAATACCTTGAGTGGTGTACATCAAAACTGTCCACTTTCACAATTTTTGTTTAATTTTGTCATAAACGTTTGTCTCCGGCAGTCACAATATGTCGGCGTCGACCTCCTACCTGGTGGAAGACTGACTGATCTTGATTTTGCTGACGACAAGGTGTTGCTGTTTGACAACTTCGCGGCATAAACAACGCTGAACGTTACTCTGCGTTCTACTAAATACTTCGGAACGCACTCTGCAGCTTCAAAGTGTAAAGTTCTTCTACCAGTTTGTTCTGAGTACATAGATTTAGTGTCAGATAATGAAGTCATGGAGGTTGTTGACCGATTTGTGTACTTGGGAGGCTATATTAGCGGCGGAGGTGTGAATAATGAAATGGAATCGCGTATCTCTAAGGTTAGGGCGGTATTTGCTAATCTGAGGCACTTATGGCGACAGAAGTGTATCTCTCTGAAGCTTAAGGGTCGCGTATATCAGACAACAGTGAGGACTATATTACTTTACGCCAGCGAAAAATGGCCCCTCAGGGTAGAAGACGTGAACCGTCCTCAGGTATCTGATCACCGATGTCTGCTTTCGATCGTTCGTTTTGGGTGGCACCAACGGGTAACCGACGAGGATGTTAGGAGGCGGGCATTTGCTTGTGATTGCTAAACGAATTCTCTTATTCAGCCCTTACTTCTGCACAGACTTAGATGGTTAGGTCATGTACTAAGGATGACAGCTAGTCGTTTGCCACACCGAGCATTGTTCGCCAACGCTGCGACAGACTGGCGTAAGGTGCGAGGTGGATAGATTATGACCTGGCGTTGAGAAATGAAGTCGTTCACGAAAGGGTTGATCAATGTAAATCAGGTTCGTCTTCCGGGCTGGGGCCCTCGCGACTCACGGAGTCGGTGGCTTGTGACGTTAGGTGAGATGGCGGCTAACCGAGCTCAGTGGCATGACTGTTGTCGTTGTTTGGTGGAGTTGTCTGTGACGTGAATGCACTTAGTGACGCTGGGCAGTGAAGGCCGTAAGGAAGCTGTTTTGTTGATGACGTCTTACTTTCACTTACAGCCTGGTTATTTGTTAGCCGGATGTAGGCACCTTGATGTTGAATGTTCAACTATAGACGTATTCATTTTCACTTGTTGCATCTCCTCTCCTTCTTTTTTCTGCTCTTCCTGTGTAGTGTTTGGTTTTTCATATCTGTGTGGCAGTTAAGAATCAGTGTAAACCACTGATGTACTGTTTTCGATGACAAGGATGTTGGTGAAGATTTATGGTCGTTACTGAGAATGGACCACCATCAGGCGTTCTTGTTGATACCCATGCCAAGTTACTGAAAGTCTGTGTGACAAATAAATAGGTTTGTTCACCGACGTGTCCATAGGCACGTTGATGCGGTTGTAATGTTATCTATTGAAAACATTTCGCTTAGAAATTGATCTCAGCCATTATTTCAAAAGATTTTGAAAATGTAGGCTATTCTCCTGCTTGCATGGAAGTTGTCTTTCACATCAAAATGATAGAATCCTAGGCTGATTCATTTCGGCAGAGAAACTGCGCTCCAGATTAATGATCACTTTTAACGGTTTTAAGCTGACTGTTCCACATGGTTAAACTGATTTATCAGCTAACTTCAGACAGTATGGCTTTCTCAGTCAGTTTTTCTTTTGCACAGCCTAAGCTGATCCACGGCCGATAGACAGTAGTGTTTATATGACCTAGATTGATACACGAATGCTGTGGGGCGGCCGCATTTTACTATAACCAAACCACGTCGAATATTCTCATTTACTCAGTGAAGTAATAACGTAATGATGTTGTAGTAGCTGTATTTGGGGATACCTCCTTCCTGGCGGGTGGAGGAGCTAGTAGAATGTCATTGGACACGTTCTTGGGTTGTGCATTGCGGAATAATCTGCTTTTGAAGGTTGGTTGGTGAATAAGCGGTCTTCACAATTAACAAGAAGTCTTGGAATGTAAGCAGTAGTAATACCAGAGTCTGATGACGTTACGTTTAAAACCCGAGTTTCCCATAAAACGTGACGTAGATTCTGTCATTTTCATCATATGTCACACAGTATTTCGCCACAAAACGGATTCAATTATCATAACAAGGAGCGCGCTGGCTCCCAAACATTTTGGTGCGTTGTGTTGCTGAGCACACGTTGGCGGAAACGTCTTCAGCGTTCAAGAATAAAGCCATTTTGGCGGTCTGTTGACCGACCAAACTTTTTCTTGGTAAATCTTTCAGTCAGACTGATGTCAGATGTAATGTTCCACCATGCTTTCAGTAATACCAATGAAGGTTAGAGGTGCTTCGGATAATGAAAGACACAGAATACTTGCACACTCTGTTCAGCCTAACAGAGATCCGTCCCTATCGTCGCTTTCATTGACAGAAGTGACAAGGAAAACAGCATTTGTAAGTGGTAATTCCAAACCATCTGACTTTGGGAAAGGTTCTGCGAATTGTTTTTGACGGTAGAATGGATAATCAAATGTCAATGACCAGCCGCGGCCCATTTCATGTTAGCTGCTACCAGCCTCCATCTGAAAAGATGTTGATCACAAGCTCAAGGATCTAATTACTGACATCCGCTATGCAGAATAGCCGGTTTTCCATTGCTTACAGTCCCAGAGAGCGACAATACATTTTCGGGGAGGAAAGCAACCGGAGATTTCAAGGAAAAAATGAGTCAACTTTGAAGTCAGAAACTCGTTAGTTTTCGCAACAGAACCATCATTAGGTGGCAGAGGGAAATTAGCCCCCTTGACCTGTCAGCTAGCCCTTATCTAGTGAACATTCATGGCATCCGAACTCCCACTTTTTGTCCTGCAACAGAAATTACTGACCAGTTTTCTGAAGCTTTTGATTCTATCGTCGAAAGAAGTCTTGGCAGACAGTACTCAATAAATCTGCGCCCGAATAAGAGCTGATTACAATTTTTTAGCTAGAACACTTTGACCGTTTTTCCATTAGAAGCATGAAACAAAATGGACAATGTTGACCTAATGTTTGTTAGTACTATATCTAACGCAGCTTAAGCGCGATGTCATAGAATGTGTGAATCATTCTAGCCACTTCCACTAATACCAGACAAACTTTGCCTTCATCTTAAAGACATATCTGTTACAGATCGTGGAAAAATAGTGTACAAACCGCAATATTATCAAAAAGTCATGCCCAGAAATATTTGGTCGGTTCACACAATCTATCGACCTCATCCTATGTAATTGTCGCATACCAACATCGAAAGACAGCTTACTGTGTTACCATAAATATTGTTTGAAAAAAAGAAACGTAAAATTGTGATTGATTTGGTACCATAACCAAAGACTTTAAACCAATGACAAGGTAAATGTCTTTGACACTACATCCGTAGCACAGAAGGAAAAGAAAAGAAAATTAGCTAGCCAAAAAATGAAGTTCCAATGATTGCCGTCTAGAAGTCTGCCAACGTATTAAGCATAAAGTTGCCCATGGTGACATTAGCAACATGTGTGACAGTATCAAAAAGACTGTTTATCTCAGATCCATGAAAAAATGTTCCACTGATTCTGACTGCTAGCAAAACCAATACTCATCTAAGTGAAAATATGAAAGGGAGGATGAAACAATATCAGAAGTTATGTTCATAGAAATTCAGCGTTATTGAATCCTTTCTGATACCATAAAAGACCGTTCGGTTATGGAACGAAATGATGACGTACCTTTCAATGAAGTGATCCACAAGTTCATTTATTTTCTTATTATTGACGAAGCTACAGCAGACGACGACGTACCACTTGAACCAGTCAACGTTATTACGATTACGACTAGAGTGATTCACCTCACGCACTTCTCTGACATTGCCGGGGGAAAGAAACAGTTCCTTAGGACATTCGTGATATTACCATAGTCGTACTGCAAGAATGCAGAAGTGATTGCATGGGTGGTTACCGGAAACTTGCTTACCTCTGTTTCTCCCAACAGGCTATACCTATGCGTTAGCCGAGTACAGATTTGCAAGAACAATCTGTCTGATATTTTATCCTCGTCGGCTACATGAGAACTTTGAAGGGGAAACTTTATTCAGAGAACTACCTTTCATAAATGATGTTGGCCTGACAAAACATGCAGAGGAAGCTTCACAGAAAATGGAATACGTTGACGTCAGATTATTAGTCTAAAAAGGCGTATGTTACTATCCAAGACTTTAGTGGAGTACTTGATATATTTATAATGGAAAACATTCTGAAATTAAGGGAGAGGATCACTTGCGTCCGGCCCTTATTCTTGAACAACTCGGTCATATACACCGAACTTAACTAGGGCATTAGCATGACGGCATTACCAATGGCCCGACTCTCATTATTGGACTGAGTCAACTCCATATCGACTATCGAGACAGTTATGATGGTGTACCAAGCATGTACGCACAGCATACATCTGTGCAATGTTGAAGAAACCATACCGTGTCTGCACTACGAAGGCCAGCTGAACACATTCTACGTCAGATATTTCTTATGGTTTAAATGTCTAGAAGGTTATTGAGCTTGGAAAAGATGGTGTTGTATGTGTGTTTGCTATACTCAGAGGGAGGCATATACCGAGCTTGTTTGGGATAGCTGAATCCCCAGGTAGATAATATCTGGTGAGCTGGCCAGCGGCTCTTAAGGGTATGAAAATCGTCTCTTAATATGAAGATGACTGGGACTCACTGGTAGCTGGTGGAAAGCCAAAGTGAACGCAGAGGTGTTTAAGCTTAATCGACAAGCTGGACCAGCTACAACGGGACAAAAAGAAGGCCCAGTCTTCGGTGAAGTACACCGACATAGGCAGTAGTCAAGACTGCACGCAAATTTTGCCATTGCGATATAATATGTTGCTCCAGCATCATCTTAACAAGTCACATCAGGAACTATTAGACTGTCTCAAGGGTGCAGTAATCTATTTCCTCATATTGCAAACTAATGGCATTTCGTTAAGTAAGACCGGAAAATAGTGGGCAAGTTAAGTATCCAAAAGGAAAAACAGTCTGTTGATTACTTTTCCAAGTATTTTATCATAAGCCATGTGGTAGGGGGTAGATTACCTCTGAAAGGACCAGAAGTAAAGTAACCTGAAGATTTGTCAAACGGTTATTTTAATTAGACCGATAATGACAGAAAAGAGTGTAGTAAGAACCAGTGTTGAGCAACTGACCGGCAAGAAACATCATTCCTCTCTTTGAAATGCCGCTCTCACAACACCATTCCAGGATAAATATAGAAGTGATAATTTTAGGGCTACTCTACTGAACACCGTCAGCTGTACCACATTCTTAATCCAGTTTGTACATAATCTTCTGAGGGATACGAGTCACACTTTCAGTATGTTCTCGGTTAAGAATTCACATGCGGGTGTTGATGACCAGCCAATGCTGAATCGTCTTAGCTGTACCCAGTTTGCGAAAACCTGTCAGTTCCGTATCAGCACGGTTCGTATGCAGCCAGCCATACGGTTAATTAAATAAACGTTTCCGTTGCAGATTGCATAACGTAAGACCACCTCAATAAGGCAACGCTCATTTACCATGTGTCGATCTCGGTTGACTGATACATACTCGAATGAGTGGACTGTGTTGTGTTTTAACAAGAAACTGTGTTTGTGAGATACCACAGGCGTGTCCAGAGATACCGGCTGACCCACGACGAGTAAATACGATTCAAGGTCATTCCCATGAATTTCTCTGCAGGTCACTGTAACTGTCTGCTCACAGATCATTCCGATCGTTTGCACGCCTGAATTGGCATGTTGTTGGCTCTAACATTTCACTGACATTTTATTTATACCGTCCAATACATTGAAGATATTCACCTTCGTCTTACACTTTGCTAACAAACATGATCTTCTCAATATAGAGAACTATACGTGGATGTTAACGGTGTTTTTATTATATCCGGCCAGTAGTGCACATTCTGTTAAAAAATTTCAGTCAATCAGAACAGAGACAGTAAAAAGACTCTATTAACATAATCTAAAGGATTATTTACAGAAATATACATCACTTGAAGATAACAGCTTCTGTGTTTCGATTCTTCAGAGATTGTATTCTGGACCGTTGAAATACTGTTCCGGCGTGAGCAAGTCGAATGCACGTCACAAGAAGAAAATAAGCTCGTCAAATCCAGATCAGTGCGATATATATATATATAACAGATGACACAAACACCTGTAAATTATTTCGCACTACTTGACGTGTAACAAATAGATTTCACATGAAGTAAACTAAATGTTGTCGAGTACTAGTTAGAGATCCAAATAAATGTATCTTCTGGTACATACATTGGGTGTGTGTGTGTGTGTGTGTGTGTACCTATCGGTTCATTAATCTCTTACCGACCCGTGCAGGATGAGTAAAGCTAAACCGTAGACTCCATTTGTAAATTGTTGTACGTTAAATGGAGATGATAAAATTTGAGTAGTAAGTGCATCATCCCCCAAGCCAAATAAACCGAACAGTATAATCCTATGGATAACTGGCTGAATTTATTCAAATACATCAAGATGTATTGTTTGAATCAAGTTGCTAACACTTGCCGATTGTTTTGTGTTTACAAAAAATGTTATCAAACATGGTTATGTAACGAACTATTTGTCCTTTCAACGTTGAATCCAGAAAACGTCAGTGAGGTGCTACGAAGTATTCTCCATGCTATGGTTATCTCTTTATAAGAGAACACGGTATTAATTGGAATAGAGACAGAAATTCAGGACATCGCCATGCGTTGATGACACAAATTTTGGACAACCATTCTATGTCGTCGTGATCGTCGAAGCGTGTCTAATTCGATTCATTGTTCATCTGTCATTAACATTCACGATGATCCCTTTCTTGACATGATGTGGAGACAAAGTCAGTTGCAAGACAGGCGATTACAGTATATAATGAATTACCGGAATTAATCAAGTTAATATTAATGAATAACTTAGGAATTGACTGTTAGGTTAAACGTAACTCATGACACATTCTGGTTGACAATAGAATAACAAAAACAATAGCATTACCCTGCTGATCTGATCCGTCAGTATGAACGGAACATTATGATACTCTCGATCTTATACCAGGTTATTCTAACAATAAAATGCCACATTATAAGTGGCTACGTGTGTGTGCTTGTTCGAGTTCCGTTTGTTATCTGAAAGGGTGAACGTAAAACCCGGTTAGATTAAACTGAATACAGAAAGACTTCCAGTCTTACATTAGATTTCATCGGTTGAAAGATTTAAACTGATCGCGACCTGATGTCACAATTTTAGTAAAAATTCCACAGTCATACTACAAAGTGAGTAAGCTGTGAATACATACATGCATACAGATGAGAAAGATTTATGAGAAAAAATATAAATATGGAGTCTGTGTGTAGTACCACTCAGTCTTACGGATTGCGAATAGTACCCATGCAGACGGTTGGTCTCGGTGACCTTCAGCAAAGTGGACAACTGTTTCGACCTAGGCTAGCCTCATCAGGGCCATACGCGCCGGAGAATCGAACCCAAGACCCGTGAGTAAGGGGCATTTTGCAGCCCAAGCACTCATCCACTAGACCACAGGGTCACAAAACAGTCGGTCGATTTCAGCCTATTAGCTATAGGAAGCGCAACGGCTAAGGAAACTAGTACCCACGCAGTCTGAAGTTTTGGAACTTGAAAGTTGCACTGATGACTGCACTTAATGAGATAACGAGCGGAATCGTTTTGTTTGCAGT
Organism: Paragonimus skrjabini miyazakii; assembly: GCA_014338405.1. Taxonomy (NCBI): domain Eukaryota; kingdom Metazoa; phylum Platyhelminthes; class Trematoda; order Plagiorchiida; family Troglotrematidae; genus Paragonimus; species Paragonimus skrjabini miyazakii. Next base: position 164,629 of record JTDE01000351.1, read on the forward strand.
TGCTGATTGTAACTTTCCCTAATTAAACTGGCTTAGGTTACATACTTGATAGGTGAAGCGGTTGATTGCCTTTTGTCTACCAGTCCACATCACCACCCTAACTTATATCGGTCATCTATTCTAATTTCATGTCAAAAGACAACTGATTACCAAATAATTGCTTGGAAATAACTGCTTAGAAAAAGCCATTCATTCAAGGGGTCTTAAAATTTCAAATGTGAACATTAGTTGGATAACAAACAACGATGGTCAGGCGTTTAAAAACATCAATATTTTTTGTAGTGTGAACGAAATGAAGGCACGATTGCCGCTAATTTGTTGCTATCTTCAACGGGTTCAACCTGGGAAGTTCATGTTTCATAAGATGGAGCAAAACACGCAAAACCGTTTGATAAAACTCAGTTAAACATTCAATTATGTATAATTCAAAGACAGGAATAGCGGCAAAATGGTGCGAAATGCTCACAAAGTCGATTCAACCAAGCACACATTGATTCAACATCTACTAGATTTAACCAGATGTGTATTTTTTTAACTTCTCTTTCTAGATAAAACAAAGCTACCTACAAAGTCTTTTCAAGGTTTCGGGAAACGAAATGTCAACTGTGAACTGTTCTGTAATCATCACTTTTCTTGGTTTATTCGTAGTTGAAAGAATGCGTACATGTAATACATTTCAAGTGCATAAATTCTGGAGGTTCACGATGTCAATGTTCCGTACTGTTGTTTATTTATCATTAACCTTGACAGAGTTATTTGTCACTTCAGTGGAAATTCCTACAAAAGCCTTTAGAGGTGACTTGCCATATTTCGGCGAGAATGAATAAATGTATATTTTTTCATAAGCCGCACGCTAAGTATGGGCAGCCAACAAGGCCAGCTAAGTTTAGCAACCTGAAACGTGACGCTAGCTAATCAATCTATCGGGGTAGTCTCTAATTCCCAAAAAAATCGTTTATGTGTCATGGGAAAGCTTAACACTCAAAAGCTGTAGGACGAGTTCGGTATTTTCAATTGTGGTTGACGAATCCGTCGATTTGAAGCGTCCTCTTGTGCAACAGTTCAAACTTATCGAGGCGCTCACTGATCGTTTATCTACATCGAACTTGGCCCCATCGGCGCCGGCCGGTGGGAAGCAATCAGTTGACGCTGTTGCAAGCGGCATCACCGAGTTTCATTACGATGTCCAGGCTGGCTTGGCGTTTGATGCCTGGTTCATACGGTACGAGCACCTGTTCGTTCTCGATTTTAGTACACAGGACGAGACGTGAAAGTTCTGTCTCCCTTACACAAACTCGGTACTGTTGAGCACGAGAAGTATGTCAACTTTATCCTTCCAAAGAACCCACGCGACAACTCCTTCGAGGAAACGGCTGAGACTTTGCGGTCCATCTTCGGTGATCAGTCTTCCTTGTTCGACACAAGGTACCAATGTCTGGAACTAGCCGAGTCAGACGACGAATATGTCACCTATGCCGGTGTGATCAATTGCGAGTGCCAGCGTTTCAAGTTTGGTTCGCTTACTGAGGATCACTTCAAATGTCTGGTGTTCGTCTGCGGTCTCTACTCACCGGAAGACTCAGACATCCATACTCGCTTTCTGAACAAGATCGATCAAGATCCCACGACGACCCTGCAGGTGCTCACTGAGTGCCATTGCCTCACCAACCTCAAACACGACGCCGCCGTGGTTAAACGTGGCACTTGTGCCGTACACGCGAAATGTTCCGGCTAATTCACACACGGTGCAAGCAGTGATACGCGAACCTATGATATCCTACGGCATCATGGCCCTGGTTCACTTCCCGCAGGAGTTGGTTCGCATCCTCAGCGCTCAAATACCAAAACGTCACTTCATTTCCCGTGCAGGCATTGTGGCGCATGGCACTTAAATCGTGATTGTCTTTTCAGACGGCACCGTTGCTCTCATTGTGGAAAATTGTGGTACAAACTCGACTTCTGTTACATTGACAAAGGTGCCTTTACCCTCAAGCCCTGATGTGACTCCAAGTTCAACTTGAGGCCCAGATCCAAACCGATTATCAGATCCCTTGGGCCTGCTGACGACCTCCCTAGCCAGCTTTCCTGGTCAACAGAAATTCGTGTCGGTACTGAGAAATTGGTCCACAATATGACTGCAATTGGACACTGTGTCGAATATTACAGTCATCTCGAAGAATCTCTGGAGGAAGCTTAGCCGACCTCCAATTCGACGGAAGTCTTAATTCGCCACCAGCGCTTGTGGCTGCTTTTTAAAATTGACTGGCTGATTGTCCTGTCGTGTTTCATTCCGAGGCACGACTATTAACGGCTTGATTGACTACAACAGCTCGGTCTGGACGATTCTCCCATCTGAACAATCTGCAGTCAGGTGCGGTTCCCTGCCGTACAACGCGACGTGACAACTGAAGTCGTCCAGCGGTTCTCGTCGGTGTTTTAGGATGGTCTGGGGCTTCTGCTCTCGGACCTAATTATCTATCTCCAGGTGTTCAAATCCTCTTCCGTCCAAAAAGACCGGTACAGTATGCAGCGTTGATACCCGTGGACATAGAGCTCAAACGCCTTAAGGAACAGGGCATCCTCATTCTTGTATGGTATTCTGCCTGGGCCGCTTCAGTCGTCGCGGTCAAGAAGACGAGTGACTAAGCTCGTATCTTTATTGATTTCTCAACTGGGCTCAGTTCTGCTTTACAATAGAATTGCTATCCACTTGCGGTACCTAGCGATATTTGCATAACACTCAACGACGGAACTTGTTTTACCAAACTGGATATTGCTGACGCTTAACTATAAATCGAGTTCACACACGAACCTCGTCAATTGGTCACTGTCAACACTCACCACGGGCTATTTCAATAAACCAAACTGTCATTTGGGATCTAAATGACCCTTGCGATTTTCTAGCAGATGATGGGTGCTCTTCTCACTTTTCTTTCCGGGGGTAACTGCATACTTGGACAATATCCTGATTGCTGGACGCACCCCGGAAGATATGCAAAGTCGAATTCTTGCTGTTCTGTAGCGTATCCAGGAGTACGGCCTCCGCTGGTGACCGGAGGACTGCCTTTATCCTTCAATCCTTCGAATTTTTCGACTTTGGTTTGGATACAACCAACCGTCATACCGATCTGAGAGCATCCGAGCTATCCAACATATGCCGCACCCTATGGATGTCCCTCCACTTCGCTCCTTCACTGGTATGATGAGCTATCACGAGGTATTTTTTAACTTTTCGTTGCATAGCGTCCGGTCCCCACTCAACCGTCTGTTGATGAAGGACGCATCTTGGCACTAGTCTACAGACTGTGAGGCCACATTCATTCAACTGAAATGGATGCTGAGCCCGAATCTGCTCCTAACCCACTATAACTCCAAGCTGTCAACCGTCCTGCCAGTCGATATTTCCAACTATGGTGTTGGTACCATCGTCCTCAATTTGTTTCCTGAGAGATCATATAAGACCATCATACATGCCTCCAGAACCCTCACAGTTGCTGAGGCGAATTACGGTCAATTAGAACAGGAGGGCCTTGCAGTGGTTTTCGCAATGAAACCGTTCCGCAGGTTGAGGTGTGGTTGGCCTGTCACCCCACTAATGAAAGTAAGCTACTGCTGTCCATCTTCGGTCCAAAGGGACATACCGATGCATTCTGCCAACCGAATTCAACGCTGGGCCACCATCTTGCCCGGCTATGAATTTAGAATCTAGCATCGGAGGACAGAGGATTTTTGGCAGGTCGACGCTCTCTTCCGTCTCATCAGCAATCATCGATCAACCGAAGAAGATGCGGTGATCACCGCGGTGTCTAGTGAATCAGATACAATCCGGCGATTATCAGATACTGTCCGCGCCCTGTTGGTAACCGCGGCTGACATCAAGCAGGCCACAAGAGAATATCCATTCCTCCGCCAAGCTGTTCAATACATACATGACCGTTGGTCTACCACGACTCTGACAGGAGCTCTACAACAGCTACACCAACGCTGTGAGTCTCCCTCCTTTGTCGGAGACTGCCTGATGTTTGAAGATCGTGTCGTGGTTTCAGCCACTCTTCATCTGTTGGTCCTCCGCAGTTTGCACGTGGGGCACACGGACATCAGCCGAATGGAAGTGATCAGCCGCAGCTACGTTTAGTAGCTTGGCATAGACCGCCGGATTGAGAACTTAGTCAAACATTGTTCCAGTTGCCGGCAGACTACCCGAAACCCAGCCTACCAGATGCCGATTCCATGAAATTAACCAGAGTACCAATAATCGGTGGTTTGCGCCGGTTTCGTCGGCACAATAAACGGGGTATCTTATCTCGTTTGACGAACTATTACAGCAGTTCCCGCTGGTTTATCTCACGACACTTAACAAACTGTTGAACAGTATCCCATCTACCACTAAAGCCCTAATGGGTCATAAACTGCGAACCACGATGACGGCCATGATGATGACGAAGCAGTCAGAACGGAAGCAACTTTCTCTGGGCGGACATGCTCCGTTATCACTTCAATCACATGTCCACATCCGCCACTGTCGGTCCGACTAAACCAGAGGACAGTAGTAGTGATAACTAGACGCTGAGGCAAGGTCCTTTATGAGATTTCCGTTGCAGGGAACACGGGTCCGCCACCGCAATCAGCTCCGATTACGCCAAGGTGTTGATGAATAAATCCGTGAAGACCGAGGAAATATACCGCCTGACTTACTACTGGACAGAATCGAGCTTCCTGAGAAAGCAATATTACCCAAAGCATCAACCTTACCTCCGTCGGCCTCCGAGGCAAGTCGATCCGACCACCGGCTTTTATTCAGGTTGATTCGAGGAGGATTATCTACTATCAGTCTTCGTAAGGTAGGTGTCGGGGAAGTCCCCAATTCACCGAAAACATCGTTTTCATTTGCCTTTCTATAGGCCTAGAACTTTAATGCTCGAAGTGACTTTCACAGTTGGCAACGTCGTGTG
>JTDE01000351.1:169736-207084 GCA_014338405.1 Paragonimus skrjabini miyazakii
ACGCATTAGCCTTGGGCTGTTGGGTTGGCTGCGAAGATCCGAGTTGATTGTATATACTACATCGCTCGTTGTTTATTGCCCATATCCGCTGTCCCGTTATCTGACGTGTCGTTATCCGCTTACCAAAGGTCACCGAACGTAAATGTGTCTGTCGGTAAGGCTGAAATTGATACACAACGGCAGCATTTCTCGAATTAAAGGTCGTGAACTATTACAAACGGTGCGTTCTTGCTTAATATGAAGTCATTAGTACCGTGCAGAGATTGAGTCTTCATAGGTTCCACACAAAACTATCAATTCCTTTTGATAGTCAACGCCAGTTTTCAACCATCTATAAGCTGAGTAGGGTCATTAGTTTCAGCATTTGTGTCGTTCTTTTCAAAGTGTACTTTACCACTCGGTAGTTAAGCTAAGCAGTGTACAACCGCTATCGTGCTTCTTGAAAATTGCTCTTCACTGATGAGGACGTAAGCATCATGCCTACACATATATAGCCTGACAGAGACTCTTAAGACAAGGTAATAGTCTGCACAGATGTTTGGCAACTGAACACCACTGTAACTTTGTGATCCAAACAATCTGCCGGTAATTTAAACCACTGATTCAGGTACGGTCGAAACGCGATCGTGGCAAACTAATTCTGCCGGCTGACTATACCAAAATAATGTTACGATTAGCTGGTAGACATCCTGCATGAGGCACAGACAGATAATAGCATCATAGGCAAAGTACCATGTGTTTATCTAAAGTATCAGTGTAGTTTTGTGTCTCGTAGGAGCACACGAGTAGTGCGCAATCGCCTGAATACGCAATAGACCGCGCACTAAGTCTGAGAGAAAGAGATTCTGAAAAACGTTCATTATGTACCACATGTTCCCGAACGGTCAGTTTCATTAATGGAAGCTCCTGCCTAACAGTTCATGATAGCGTTGATCATTATGGAAGAAGAACAAAATATCCCGCTTTTTTGAGTTTCTAAGACTGAAGGAATGAGTGACAGATCAACTGGTCATTTCCATGAATCTATCTTGAAAAGTAAATGTGTTCTAGCACTGGGCAAATATAAGTTCGTGAACGTGTTTAGAAAGAACGCGATGAGGAGAAAGGATGTATGTTTGCGCGAAGGTAACAACTTATGACAAAATTACGCCTCGTAAAACGTCTGAGTTGAGTAGTACATTTGGACAAAGTCTATTCAATCAGAAGAGTGAGCTATTTTTCATCACTTATATAAATTCGATTGAGTAGTCTCTGAAAACGTTAAACGCCGATTTTTGTCAGAGTTCTAGTCAAGAGCACTCTGTCGAAGCTGTGGTGGGATACCTAAATACTTTTGTACGTCGGTAAAGGTTTAGTGACGATAGGTCCTCACGACCGTCTGATTTGTTCCGCTTCATTTGCCACAGGTGGTCGTGCTCTACTAAGCGTTCGATGGGGAAAGTTGAACGAACAGCTCTACAGATGGCAGACATGAAATCAATTGTCAGCACGGAGAGTGAGTGACCAACCTATATTTTTGAACTAGAGTACATTGTTAGACAAATGCATGTCACTTATGTGTGGGTGTGGTTAAGATTGATTGTTATTGTGCGTGTTCATTAAAAACAAATTTGTATGGAGATGTACAGACGTCAACGACTTCTCATACTCTGAATCAAACATCAAAATTGCGTGACAAGTAAAAACTGATGACTAAGATTGGCGAAATTGCAACGTGCTGACACAGCTGACGTCAAAATGAAACCGTGATGACGGGAACCTGCATGAGTGCCAGAATCAGTGTACAGTATACTAACAGAAACTCCCAAAAAATGTGAAACATAACTTGAAGATTTGAAGCTTACTTGACGAAGCAGTGAAGACTCAACATACTTTTCCTGGATCGATGGTCAACTTACCCGGATATTTCTTGTGATTGCGTGATAACAACAAATCTTTGATGAAGAAATTTCTACTTCCCCGTTGATCTGGTTCAAAAGGGGTAATTACCTCCAAGTTCTCAGATGATGATCGAGGCAGTTAACCAAATAAATAACCAGCTCGTCAACACTACGGAAAATGAAGTAATTTCCCGTATGATGTCGTTTATTTTGAGGAGCAATATACACAACTTCGTTCAAGGGAAAAACAAACGGTGACACAAAGTTAATCAACAGATATGGAAAAGAAAATGAGTGTGAAAACAAGCTGTCCTCAAGTGTGAGGGGTTGCATAGTTAGCAACATTGAACAGTTGACAAGCCCTTTCACAACAGTAGCAAATGTTAAGAGTTCAGGCGTCAAATGAAAAGACACTTGTGCTGTAAGTAACAGACGGATTTTAAAATAGGGAAAAAACACACGAAAAATAATAAAACGAAAATAGGTGAACGGTCAGTCTCACAAAATCGAAAAGCTCTTCAGAGCACAAAAGTGCTATCACAGTCAAGGCTCACGTATCTGGACAGAAAAATGTCCTTCATAGTGAGACAACCGTCAGATAGGTGGCAACAGTTAACGCCAGGTTCCTCGCATAAATGCGTCGTTGGTTTTTAGAGAGCCTAGAACAGTCAGTAGACAAATCTGTGACTGCATAGGAGGGCAGCCCCAGTCGAAGAATAGCGTTACTTGAAGAAGGAAATATAATACCGCAAAAAGAGATGATCACAGGTGAATGAAAAACTGAGTTCTCATCACAGCCCAAAGTATGGAGGACCGATTGGATGGCGACATTACGACAGTCAGTCCCGTACTTCGCAATCTTGCCTGTCCAGGGAAATTGGCTTCGGTAATCATCCACTATACTGACGTCAAGCACCACAGCAGTGCCGTCACGGACCACGACCACATTGGGTTTGATGAACGAGCTCGCCGTTGGTACTCGCAACTCCTCGAAGACTGTACAGCCCAATTTGCGCAGTCGTTTCGCCAGGTCTTTGGCCATACGGTTGTGTCGGGCACAACGCACGTCATGGTTGATCCAACATGATTATCGAATATGAGCAAGGCTTTCTGGGTGACCGCAGCTGCCAAGATAGAGAACCAAGTGGTTACTTCGACCACCTCCTGAATTTCAGACTTTAGTCCGCAAGAGACTACATCTGAGGTGGATGGCACGTAAGAAGGTTCTGGAGAAAATGCGATCTGGGTTAAACAGCCAACGATTCGAGAGTGGAGAGCGTGACACTTCCTGAAGACCACGGCCGTCAAACGAATGGTGGATTTTATCTATCCACATCGCATGTTCGTCACCACTATACACTGAACACGTACTGGGATGTTCACTTCCCTCAAGATAGAACCAAACGAATTATCTTTGACCACATTCTGCAGAACTGGACATTGACTGGAAAGCAGTCTCTCCATTCGAGATTTACGCGAGATTGGAATAGTGGTAGACAAACTTGGGATACCCAAGCCGCCCAAACGAACTGGGGTGTAGACGTAACTTACTGGTGTGTCTGTAGGAAGATGGAGCAATTGCCGAACAAGCTGGCGAACTGTACAGTCCATAACCTTGAGCGTGTTACGGTGGATTCGGCTCAGCACCAATGAGTGATTCATCTTCGGAATGAAGGAGTTCAAGACGTTGGTGTGGCTTCAAGGGCGCTTTAGTGGTTTCATCCAGCATCATACGAAGTTGCAGACGGTGGTGAGTGAATGATTTACCATTTCAGGTGATAATGGAATCTTGTGAGATAGAATCAAACGCTTTGGACACGTCGATGAAAGCAGCATACAAACTGGAAGACGTGGTACATGAGTTCCGAAGCAACGTATAAGGGAGGGAGATTGTTTCAAGGCAACTGTCACGGTGTAGGAATGCAAACTGGAGAGCGGGCGGTTGCAAGCGCGAATTCCAACGATCGGCCAATATCGTGTGGAAACAAAGTATCAGCGTTGAAGTTATGGTGATAAGTCTGAGCTCGGTAGGAGATGAATGGTTGTTCATATTGGGTACAAGCGTGATGCGAGAGCGGCATAAATGGATTAGACAAGCTTGGGTTAGCAGGAACAGGTTGAAGTATTCGGCCAAGGCATCAGCTTTCATACGTTTCAAACGCTTGGGCAACAATTTTTCCAAATCTGGAGCGGTGTTTCCCATGTGCTTTAAGGTGCGTGATACTTCTTCTCCAGTGATCGTGTCAACCAATGACCAGTTCGGAAGTAGAACTGTGCCAGATGTTCGCTCATCAACGTGCGGATGAGCCCATATTACTTCGGACCAGTATTCGTTGGAATTATCTGGGAGGCCGCGGTTCATCTTATAGACAGTTCTCCAGTTGCCAGAAAAAACTGCGAACGCAGCGGCTTTAGTACGCTGATGATACAGCGTTTGGATCGCTGCATAATTAGCCCTCCGTATCTGTTTCGTGGTCACGTGGGTTCCCACGTTAACACGACCACGTCGTCGAGTGACAAGTCGTCAGATGTACGAAAAAGCTAGTGAAGCGTGCATGTTCAACAGCGATTTAGCTCGGACCACTGTGAAAATACTTGTCTGAAAACCGCGGGCAATAGCTGTTAGTTCATCACTGTGTAGGACAGCCTCGCTTTGGACTCCAGTTGGATAATCGCTGTTTGGATCAAACAGGAAACCACTCAGAGTGATCAGCGGCTTGGGACCCAATACCCGATGTCGTGTTAGTCTGTGACACGGTGGTTGGATTAGCAGCGGGGACAGTATTCCTTTCTCAATTCAGCGCATACAGACGAGTTCGAATGCCCTCCAAAGTACGACCTGGGAAATGTGTCAGGAGCCGATGATGAAGTTCGCGTCGATTAGGACACGACGGAGCCAGTGCATCGGCACATCTGTTCAGAGAAGCCGATCCTTGCTGAGACCAATTAGATCCGGCGGTTTTCATGGATATGAGCTTCTCATGGTTGCGTTCGACGGGATGTGCATGCATTCTGTTTTGACTGAGACCGATTTTGGTGGGAAAGCTGTGGTCACAGTTGGCACATTCGAAGATTGTGGCAAGCTGGGTGTCCACTTCCTGCTCTGAATCATTCCTGCGTCGATGCATACGAGTATGCGCCGATAAGCCAGCATTGGATTTGCAAATCTGGCCACATTCTGAACAGGTGTATTCCGCTCGCCTATCCTGTGTACTGGTGGTTGCCTGCACGGATGTGCTGGCGGTAATTTCATTGTCTTGATCGAATGTAATCAGTACGATTAAGACCATGTGGAGTGGTAGGCCCTATCTGGAATTGTTGAACTCTTAGCCAATCATGGTTTGCACTGAGACCGCCCAGTCGGCACCACGAGGAGGTGGTTCAACGCGCCGACTACTACTGCTACTATAAGATGCAAAAACGTAAGAAATATTTCTGCGTTCAACTCAAACAATCTGGCGGTCAACACGGAACGGATGGACGTCGCGGTTACTATCATTAATATGTTAGACACTACTTCTGATACCACATTGACCTCGTTTCCGAGGGTGTAACGGTGAATCCACGCAGTGGACAGGAGAACAACCTGTCAAAATTACTTCCGGTGACAATCCGTGTTTATCCGGAAGACTGGATTCTGTAATCACACTGGACTACACACAGACATGGCATCTACTACTTTCAAAATTACTCCGATATGGTTCCTCTCACAAAACCTTGTATAAATAAGTTTAGGTCAGTAGACAAGCCAGTCAACATCATCCTTGGGGCACAACTGTAAGCAAACCTAAACCCAGCAGAACCAACAACGATTTACTGTGAATTGATGATTCAGCTAGAGATAATTTCGAATGTTATACAACCAGCTAACCTACTTCCGTATACTTTGTAGTAATTGTCCACTTCATTATGTTGTTGTCCTCGGGCTCGGCGAAAAACATAGAGCAGATGTTTTAGCGTTTGATAAATACTCCATGGAAGCTCTTTGGAGCTGATTCTCAACTGGATTCAGTGGCGCCTTTGGAATGCATGAATGAATCCAGTCCCAAAGAAACTTGAGAGAATGCCTCACATGATAGAATCTTCCACAAAATCAACACAGGGGGTTACTGAAGGCAGAGATTAGAATTGTTGAAATGTCTATGACCCTGGTGTTGTGATGGAAAACCGATCGTTGAAGAAGCCTCGTGGAAACGGTGCAGGTGAACTCAAGACTACAGAAACGAATCCACACATCATATTGTTGTTCATTTTTAAGAGATAAGATATTTGAAAAATAACCACTTCACTTTTGATGACATTTTCACAGTGTTCCTTTACATGGCTGCAGCTTTGTCATATTGTTGCCTTTGTGCCTTCTCGTGCACTGCTAATAACCTAGCCTGTCGTTTCCAGTATCCGTTATTCCTACCTTCAGGAAGCACAACTTGGTCCCCCGTAATGACTCTGTAAAAATACGAGTTACAACCAGTCAGAACAAGATTTTGCGTTGATTGTTTCTCGTGATGAGCCTTCATCTTTGGTTATCCTTATTATTTTGGATATAAAGTGAACATAGCATTCTAGTTTGTTAACGAACAGTGAGTGGCAACAAAATTTGCAAGCAAAATGTTGGAAATCGCCCGACAAAGAATAAACACGATAGACGCATGATAGTTGTTACCTAAAACATCACATATAAATATTCTCATCTGTCAGTCACAGGGATAGTTGGAATATTCAGCATTACTAAAAGTGTATGAGCAAACATGGCGAAAAATTATGCGGGTCTTGGAGATTATGTGACCCAAGGTTTTTACAAGTCCTTGGTACACAAAAAAGTCGTAAATATTAGTAGAAACTTATAGCAATGACACCAGTTTTCAGGAAGTCCAGAACGTATAGTGTACAAAAACAACCGACAGAACGGGTGAGCAGTTCTAGTTGAAGAATAACTGAAAATGAGGGAGGATGCAGGATTTTGCTATTTAAGTCTATCTGGTGCGCGAATGACCTACTTCCCAGGCTCGTTCATTAGGGTTAATTGTCCAATACATCAAGATCAGTCACCACAGCTATATCAACACAACCCACCATCAGGTCAGCTTTGGTAAATGACATACTACTCGAAAATCGCAGCTTCCTCACAGTGCAAATGCCAGCAAGTGAGTAGTCAGTCAGTACACTAAATCCTTGGCCAAGAGATTGTACCAAGCACGAAGCTTCTCATTTGTGAAATAGCAACACTACATTGTAGAGGCATGAATTTCTAACATGGATCAGTTGGCAAGACGAAAGACCATCACTTAGACCCTGTAAACCCTAATTCTTCTTACTGTAGAAGTCAAGAAGTCATGAACAGATAAAAGATAAGTTTGAACAAAGCAGTAAGAAGACGGACAGAGGTAGATGCTAGCATTTCGTATTACCTCTTCAGTACCAAATAACAATAACCAGGAACACATATATGACACTATTAGGGTGCTAGCATCTACCTCTGTCCGTCTTCTTACTGCCTTATTCAAATTTATGAAGGGAACCAACTATTTCAAAAGATAAGTTGTTGCTGACCGTATTGTTGATTACCAATCGTGATTTCAAACATATGCTGGATGTATAGCTGGACAAGTTGATCACCATGGACAAAACAGCAAGGCTGCGGAGAATAAAGTTATACGACACATTAACTTAAAGTACTACCAAGGAAAAATAATGAGTAACAATAATATGTGAATTTTAATGTGAAGTTAGCTTGCCTGTCGAGGTTACCCTAAAAAATGTGGTCTAACGCAGCTCCATGAGCTGCGATTCTTGAAAACTTAGTATGACTATGATATGAATCAATGAACACCATTGGATGTGAGCACCAATCTGCTTCATTTCATACCACCAAACTGAACTGTTTCACCTCCATCTAAAACTGTCACCAGTGCCATCGTTGGCAGACAAAAAATAATTATACCTCTGATTTAAAAATACAACCGTTTACTATAAGTGTAGTCATGCAAATAAACTGAATGGATATTGCCACCCTTGTTTCTGTTAGCGAAAGATGTTCCGATTCTCTTGTATCAGATATACCTTATGCTACCTCATGTAGTAATCAAATCAGCTACTTCCAGCTAATTAAAGTGCAATATTTTTTCCAGAAGCAACAATTTAATATGCCCATATACTAACTGAAATTCAGAAAACATGCATAGCATTGCTTGTGATTCTATGATGATTGTAAATCATAACGGAAAACTATATGTTATTGTTGTTTTACTGCATGAATAATTACACTGTACAGACACTGATTACATTACGATTTCGTTGGCTGACTTGCTGCGTTATTACTACTGCGTAGAAACTAGCTCTAGGTTTAAGCTAAGTATATTTCTTATTACTATTACGTATTCTGAACTATCACAAATTCATTACATCCTTCAAAACCGATATGATAGTGCGAAAACGGTATTATTCATCCACCTGCTTCTGTATTGAGGTAAATCTCAGTCTTATTTCGTGTGTAGTTATCTCAAGGACGCACTGGTTCATTACTAAACCTGTCAAATCGTTCAAACTCCATCGTTGAGTAACATATCAGTTAAATCGAGTCACAGTTAAAGTTGTCACTGGTAATTCTGTTTTTAACCCGTTGTTATCTATAAAAACATCCTGATAGCACATTCATCTATATGGCAATGAATGAACTGCTTGCACTATAGACAGCAGGACCAAAATGTTAGTTCAATGGTGAAATTTCCTACGTAGAGGATATCATCACATGCGCAATGAATCCGCCTATCTGTAATAATGAAAAATATTTAGTTGTGATTTCGCTTGTCGTTAGCAAGTTTTAGTATTATAAAAATGCGTTCACGTTCATTGAACAAATCTCACACTTCCGACCGTAGAGTGATGTTCGATCAACAGTTGGCTGATTACCAAGCTAGTTCCATGGACTTCCTTACTCATTTTTCTTGTGCAGAATTAATCGACTTGGAAATATTGGGTCATGACGAAGAGCATAGCCGATCCATTCCGATGTAAGTAGGGTAGAGGCCCATGTTAACCTGCGTTGGGATCATGATATACTATTACAAGAAGGTGGCAAATTTGTTCGCGATTGGGACACCAACGTTTCGACGCAGCTAAAATGGAGGATGTTCTTATTGTCGCAACCACTTTACTAAGGATTTCTTCACTTCAGTGTCAACAGTTTAACTCCCAATTCTTGAAATTCTGTATTAATACCATTAATAGTTACGACATATGAATTTCGGTGTAATTTGTCTCACTGCCGTAATAACTGTACTGCACCAACTGTGATCATTTGACGGGATAATGATAGCTAACAGTAAACGACGAGTTTCAAATGTGTTGACGTAAATTTTCATTAACTAGTAGCCGTAATCTTCCTATGTAATGCAACATTTTCGTCCTTTTCTTATGTCACCTTCTAACTTATTCCTTTTATTACCAAAGACATAAAACGTGTCAACAATCATTGCAGGTAATATGATCTTCATCAAAATGAACTTTCGCGCACATTTAAAAGTTTCCTGAAGTAACGGTTGAATTTTCCACAACTCATTCCATAAATCAGTCAATTTTCTCTTTTCCAAGCTGCGTGGTCTCCGACCGCTTCGTTAGTTTTGTACACAGCTTATCACATCGGCATATAAACAGCCGCAAGCGGTTTTGTAATTGAATCCATTAGTTTTACCCACCGTTCGTCAGTCCTAGCCTTGCTGAAGAGAGTTCGTCATGCTCATACCGGTATGCTCAATGGTACGGCTGTTTTCGAAAATTCGAGGCAATTTTCCGGATACATGACGAACATTAAACTGAGCCAAATGGGTGCAAGTCACAGACATGCAGGTTGTGTTCTCATCATGTGCGCACCTTTGTGTTTGTCTCAATTCCACTTTGCCAAGCGTGAACAAATTTGCCACCTTCTTGTAATAGTATGTCATGATCCCAACGCAGGTTAACATGGACCTCTACCCTACCTACATCGGAATGGATCGGTTATGCTATTCGTCATGACCCAATATTTCCAAGTCGATTAATTCTGCACAAGAAAAATGAGTAAGGAAGTCCATGAAACTAGATTGGTAATCAGCCAACTGTTGATCAGACATCATTCTGCGATCGGAAGTGTGAAACTGTCAATGGACTACCGTGTATAGCATAAAACAATGAAGCGGACGCACGCCACATGAGTACACATCACAGCAGGATGCACCGTTTCAGTTTTCTATGGGCAAAGACTCAAATTTAATTAATAACTGTTATTGTGTCGTAGTTACGATGGATTGAAAACCGTCGTTTTTACATTATGCAAAACCAAATCAGTTCAGTAATCTAGAATTGTCCCTCCAACATCCAGATAGATACCTATACAAGCAGTGCAGAGCGAAATAAAATGCGATGTTACAAAAAGATTTGTGATAATTTAATTCCACGTTCTATAGGATTTCAAGGACTGTAAGTTGAACTGGTCAGTAGTCCGTATCACTGTTCGCAAACAGCACTGCTGTTATGGGTATTTGATCAAGTTGTGCAGCGAGGTTCTTCAAGTGTTCATTGTCATTCTCACAAATTCATCACTCACGTCAACACCCGTAATCGAATTGAAGACTGGCTGATTATGTACCGCCTCCCCCCTCCACAAGTGAGTATAACCAGCTGTGTTCCGTAATCTGAATCCACTCAACAGTATAGATGATGAGGTTGCCAAATCAGCATCAGTGCACTCAACCGTGTGCTCTCAAGTCAAAGCAGATCAATGCTAGGCTTTATACATCCAAAGAGATGAAACTGTAACGTTCACGTGGGCACACGTCGACGAAGCTTCACTAACCCGGACTATTGTCACTTTTCAACAATGCAAAACATCAGTCAGCTTAGTATAAGTGCCCCACTTCAGTGGAACAAACACTTGATGATCGGTACCCCAGTTTGGACTCCTTTCGACAATTAGTTTATTACTGAGGTCAGAAGCGGTATAGAGTGGTTCATTATGCTTGTTAACTAACTCTTCGCAATCGAATACTTTCTACCATCCCAGTTGTAATGGGTTATCAACCAGATTGAAAGTACTGCTTGAGTGGGTTGTAACTTACAAACTGAATGTCCGGTGTAACATATGGTGGTGCACTAATGAGTATTTTTATTCAACTCAACTATTATTGAACGTATGTACTGCAGATTGAGGTAAATGGTCCGAAATGCTTATCTACTATACGCAGTGTCGCAAGTGGCAGTAAATGTTTTGGTTTGAAATTCGTGTGAAGGGTTTTCCAATCTAAGTCGACAAACGGGACTAGGGGTTACTCGTGCCTCCTATCCAGAAAACATGGATTATTCGCTATTGATTACGGAACCTCGGTTGTAACAGGTGTACGAACGTATTACCAGAATCATAATCGGTTTGTTAGATATTTTGAGTATGTACCATGAGGTCGACCTGTGAGATACCTGCTGCTGTGTGGATGAACCAAAGGCGACGACTGAGTTTTGATCCAACTGTAAGTATGCACACATCTTTTGTTTAGTTCCTCTACTGTTTCATTTGAGAGTGGGAGCAACGATATAGGCAAAATGGTGTGGACAATATTAGCAGAGTTGGACAGATAAACGGATAGGTAAGATGCAACGTTTGAAACCAGGGTATGTGAATAACCACATGCAAGTTTGTATGGAAAGCACAGCTTATAGGGTTCGTTTGATTGCTCTAGTAATCGCACAAAACACATTTTCATTATAAACAGAAATTTACCGATGTACTTCTGATTATTCATATACAGTGGATCACATTTTATCAGCTTGCAAAAAATGAATCACTTTATAGCTCTTATAGATAATTTGTAGGCTTATTAAAATTGACTACATCTCACCAGAACTTGTAAGACTGATGTATAAACATACACTGATTGATCACCATCCAAGTAGTTTTTAAATAATCACATGCATGTGTCTCCTTCCGAAAAGCAAAGCTATCAGTAGTTAAACCAGTATTAAAACAAAAAACAACGATTATGTTAAAGTAACGGAATTGGGTGATTAACGTTCTCTTCACATAATCAGGCACGATCGATAGATTAGGCTGCGGGAATGACATCCCGGTTGACTTGCATGGTTTAGCGGGCTCAGTAAGGGTACACACAGAGTAGTAAATAATGAAACAAATTAGATCATAAGTAAATTGTCATTTGTTGCACCGAGCCTCTAGTTCGTAAAGTTTGATTCACTCAAACAGCATGTTCAATTTTGCTGGTTATCTAATACAACTGGGAATGTCGGCCGTGTTTGTTTCTGGAGAATCAGTTAACAGACATAATAAGCAGTTGCATTGGTTCGACCATAGTGATAAACCGAGTGACCACTAGATTGAAAGTTATGACACTGATCATTAAGCATATGTTCCAATGAATCAAAGCTCGGTTGAGGAGTGCCTACTGAAGCGCTAGAACTTCACTTCCCCGGGTGTATAAAGTGTAGAATTGATTTTTCATAACTTTAGAGCACTAGGTGGAAAACATTAATGACGAACAGACAACTCCACTCTCCAGTCTATTGAATAGGCGCATGTGAAACATGATATTTGTTTTGCATTCCTGTCGAGAGGTGTAACCAGTTAGCTAGTCTACTATTCGATCATAGGTTTTCAGCGTGCAGCGTATCGCTTGTTTACAACTGTACTATTTATGTTTCGCATACACATTTCTACACCATCTATTGCATCCCAGATACTCTGAATACTCAAAGTTAACAACTCCCTGTTGGTCTTTAATTCCTGTACCACTTTGGTAAGGAGGCATCAGGATATTACTATGGGTTATCTAACCCTTTTTCGATTATTGCATTACTGATGCTTCGTTGGACCGAACTTTGTCACCTACCGTTATCTTTTTCAGTATCGTCAGTCACCTAGGTGCAGATAGATGACAATATCCTCGGTCCTGTCAAATTAACCGTTTGGTTGGTTAACAATCAATTAGATGAGCACCTTAACCAAAATAACATGCTGCAATGACTAAGCGCTAACTTACCCCGAGATTTGACTATTTACTGACCCATTTTCTACTGGCGAACAACGAGCCATAATGGTCGATCTGACAAAAATGTCAGGATCGTTTTCTAAAACATTTGAAACATCCGTTAATAAGCTCTCATTGCTGAAAACTTCGATCGTGGCGTACATCATATTGTGTTTTCACAACTGTTGACTTTCTGGAGTGTCATTACTTGAGCACGAACGTCAGTAGCATATTCTTTGGTTATAGCATCGCGTGTATCACAGGATTCTGTGTTGAGATCCATATTATTCATTTAACTTATTCCTACGTCAAATGTTGCGTTGTACGTATGTTTCGCATGTTCACCTGGACTTTTGAATGTTGTAGCACACAATGTGCACTTTTAGCGTATTTTAATTGAAACAACGTTGGTTGTTTGGTTACGAAGACTCGCTGTTCGCGGTAAATTTGTCAGGTCAACAAATTAACAAGATTGCATTTCATTCTATCAGAAGGAAGGTTTTTTATTGTCACACGTACAGTGGCATCCTTGATCGATAGGTAAACACTGGAGACTGTTTTAGGAAGCGTAATCATCTTCAGTTATTAGTAGAACTGACACCGTTTCAATAGAAGTTCGAACGTGGATTAGTCTGCCTGATATCTGATTCCTGTTTTTTCTCCCCAAGTTTTCTAGTGTGTGTGCACATTATTCTTGCTTTTAGTTTTCGGTGTGAACCAGAAAGGTTGGTGATTTTCCGCGTTTAGTGTTAGCATTGAATAATCGATAATCGTAAGAGATTCTGAATACTTGCTGGCCTATTTAGTATGTCTCTGTTTAGCTACCTACCTTTCCTATCTACTCATGTGTGGCAGCATGTACTACACATGTCTGAATGTTGGTTATTGACTATGCATATTCCAACGTGCTTTTGCTCACACGCGATCTGGATTGTTCGTCTGTTTCTCACCTCGTAAGTTCGTAACTGACAAGAACGAACGAAACTTCGCTTGAGTACACATTTGAAGTAACGGTTTTGATGGATTTCAATAACTGAACAGACTGAAGTGTAGTATATGTCAAACCGACGTTTTCACAGGAACGCGTTTCACACCAGTCGCATAATCACATTTGGAAGAAGCTACAGAACTGTCATTTTCAATTACTGGATTATCGCCCTAACACATAATTAATTGTCCTTGGCTTTTGATGAGATGCCATGCAATAATGAAGATTTTTTCGCGCTAATATTGTCTGGTCGTGTTTGTTGATAATCAGCCACTAGTGAATAGGAAATGCGAAATGTTGGACAGGAAGCTTGGTGTCATACGATAGAGCCAGTTGCTATTCCGAGGCCAGAATTTCTGGGAAGTTTGGACAAGTTGTCCTGAAATAAGGACTTCAATACTTCATCAAACAAATGCTAAAGGTGTACAGTGTGAACTACTCTAAATCCTAAACCTATGTCCACTCATTTAAACGACATTTATTCTGTTCGTCACAGACAGCCATCTTTGCTCACCTGCAAAGTCCTGGAGAAAAAGTTACTGGTTGGAGTGAACATGGCAAGAGATTATCAGGCCCTCAGAGTACCAGCCAAAATGAATTAAACCTCAACGTCTAAATGAAGTGAATTATTAATATATATATATATATATATACATTGATAAGACAACAGTCAACATAATCCTTCCCACATATACGATGAATAGGATTCAAACTCCAAAACGGATAGGAATGCACAAATTATGAGCTCCTGTAACTGAAAATAGGCTTAAACATGGAATGTCCACGTTGACATAGGATGAGTTTATAAGTCACATGAACTGGTGAAATAGGAAGCTTAGAAATGATCAATGGTATGGACGCCAGTTGCAGAACTTCCTTTCTTGTCTATGTTGGAAACCTGCGGGTATTATGATGATGATAGTTGCAGCAAATTGCCAACTCAATGGAATGAGAAGATGCTCACGATTTCATTTTCCATCGTGACTAGATGGTTCCGATTAATTTTCTGATAAGGCGCCATCCTTTGCAAATGAGGCTATGTTCTTCTTTTGAACTTAGTCTTTTAATTTGTCTTGCTAAATATAGAGTTTAGTAGTATAGGTTTTGTGGGTTCGGAAATTAGTATTTCTTCGTCTTATGCCTTGCGAGTCATATACTGTCAATATCGATCACTGGATTTGTCATTCGCTATTAATTTGCCGCTTGTAACTCAGTCACCATCTTTACGTTTAAATACCTGTTACAATGACTACATCTCTAATTGTCCACGTGAGGACTGACTTAACTCCCAAGGAGGATGTATGGCCCGACCGCAAAACTCGGGTTTGGGTGACCGGCGTGACTCGTTATTGCCTCAGGGTTCTTCACAGTGAACGGCACATTCTTTGTCGAGTAAGGTGGCTACTCCACCACTTTATAAGGTTCCATAATTAAGTCAGTACTTTCAATTTTCTGTACGCTTGAAACGCCTCAGCCGCTCAACGCATTGCTGTTATTGTTTACTGACAACTGAAAGTGTATATGTTCAGGGCAGTTTAGCACTTTTCTGAAGGTGTAGTAGGCTAGGGATCCCACATCACTGCGGTATAAACAGCGGCGACTGTTTGGTGTGAATGAATATAAGACAATACATGTTTGTCAGTTTAACCATATACGAACATCTTTGAGGGAAAATCTTGACATCATCACTGGTTACTGGGATCTGAGACAGATCATCGTAAACACTTTCATTCTGATTTGATCTACAAAGCTATGACCACGGAAGTTAACTAGAACACTTTAAACATTTTACTCTGAAAGTTTTACTGAACTGTTGAACGAAATTGTGACTTTTTGTCCAACGCTACACATCCACATATTTACTTAAATCTTGAGATAGACATTCATTTAACCGGGCGATTGAAGCGACGAATAGTAATCAAGCTGCAATTCCTTAGTGACAGTTGTATATACACGAATTACTTAGACTCGAAGTATTCTTGTATTGAAGAGAAATTTCTCTTGGTTTATCAGATCCTCCTGTAACCCCTACCATTAGTTGCTTGGTCTGCTCAGGAGAAGTTCTGTGGAGCTGAAATGACAAACGACCCGTTTGATTGAAAAACACAAATCAGTCGGTGTTCAGGTGTACTCAGTCTGAGACGTTCAACTACAAGCTGATGAGACAAATTTATCAACAGACATGTTCGATATCAGGCCCGATGAGTACGTTCAGATCACCAACTCCAGCCAGTGAGTAGCACTATCAATAGAATCATTTGCAAAGCCGGACATTTTCGATCAACGTTTTCTCACTGCTTGCAGTCTACTATTGTATGTTGTACGTCGAGGTGTTCACAAAGTGTGTTTGAAAGATAGTGCATTGGATCTGGCTTTTACATAATCGTTTGTCTATTTCCATCTAACTCTTACAAATCTTGCTCATTTGATTGCCATTATAAAACCATGGCATCAAATGATAACTTTTATTTCCGAACTGTATAACATAAGGTCCGAATTGCATACGCTTTGTCTGCCTCACACTTTCTCTATTTCCTATTGTTCCTCAATCCACCCATTAGATACTATAAATGGAGTGATTTGTTTTGACGTTCTTATCGTCCAGAAGACCAAAGTGCTGGCCTACCGGAAACCGTACTCTAATTGTTGCCTTGACCCAAGTACCACTCAGTCTGCAACAAAGTGTTCAATTTCTGCCGCAGCATTTCATTCTGCAAGGGAATTGTTTGTCATCCTAAGGTATACGCCACACACTCGGAAACGCAAACGCTACCAACGTCAACTATACACGGCTGTCAGTTTGATGGTTTTGAAATAAGCTAATGAGTGGTATACATGCTACTGTTTGTCCCAATACTTGTAAACGACTTGCAGACGACTTTTCACTCAAGGTTGAAACGATAGAAATGTAATAGTGTTCCAAAGGATTTCACTTCAGAAAGCGTTGTTCTTATAAAAAGCAGTTTGATCCATGGAAACGGACGAGGTATTCTCTGAACTGGGACTTGAAAGAGTCAAGTTTATATCCGTTACTTGCTCACTCTGGGGAGCATATTCTCCTTGATTTTCTTTTGTGCAGCGAAGTGTCGATATCACAGTCTGAAGATTGTGGTCTGGCAGTAGATTGTCCAATGTTGTCACGATAATTATACAATACATACAAGTCCCCAAACGTTTAGTCTACAGTCACGTTGGATCGCATAAAGAGACCTAGGATCCTGAAGAATACCTATAAATTTTGGGATATACAGTTCTTGCGATACGTCAAGAACAAGCGGAAACGCCGTTCGTCAAGTTTGTCACGATCATAAATTGTGACGGCAGCCATGAAAGTTTTGGTTAGTGGAGTGACCATCAGCTTTAGATACTTTGCCTATGTGATCACCATGCGTGAATGGTGTTATATCGTACATGCTTTCAAAGAAATTCACGAAATGGTTGCATTGAGTTTTCATTAGTAATATGAAAAATCCATGTGAGGACAATCGTTTACCCGTGATGAATCAAAATGTTTTATCAAAATAAAATAGTCTTCTTCCAACGCATGAGTCTACGCTGCTCTAATGCCGCGGTTGACTTGTAGTAAAACTAGGTTAATGTTCCGCTTGTTTCTCTTCTGTCATTCTGATGTAACTTGCTCAATCGCTGACCCAGAACCGAGAAAAACAATAGTTGCGGCAACAGCGTTTATTGGAAAGACAAAGCGAGTTCCATTAAGCCACAGAGACTCTAAATTTATAGATCCAAATGAGTACGAATCAGGTTACAGAATGGTAATAGAAAGTGCACTCGTGAAAAAATTTCACATAATGTATAGGCGTTCAATCGCGCAGCTGCAATCTAATTGAGCTTAATTAACTGAGTGAGTTAGAACACATCAATCAACTCGAAGCCGGATCGATCAATCGATAGGACCTGTTTTGCCTTTGCTGCCTCGTTAGGAGATGCGTCTCCTAACACCTCTTCCTTTTCGGTATGTTTCATAGGTCTGACATCTTGGATTCACTTGTAGGGGTTTCACGGGTTTCTTTGTTCGTTTGGACCGTCTAAGAGGAAAATAAATTTGTGTTGTTTCGCCGATTTTCGACAGCGGTACGTCAGCCTTTTTCTCCAATTCGAAGGTGTCCAGTAGAATTTCCAAATGTAATGAAGTTGAGTCTGGTTTGATCGGAAGTAAGCCAAGGTTCCTCCGTAGCTGGTTGATATGTTTTATCCAGGTGTCTTCCCGGACAGTGAATTCGTAAATCACGTCCCCATTACGTTTTGAGATCAAGGCAGGGCCTCCTTTATTGTGACCTCGGAAGTCTCGTGCAAGCACTGAATCACCAATATTGAAACGACGAATGCATTGTGCATAACCTGTCCTATGTACTCCCATTGTGGTTGACAAGAAAGCTAACGGCAGGGTTCGAAGATGCGCCGACTTTTCTACTGGCCTGAACGCGGCGTTAAAGAACTACGAATATCCCCTACCAGTGTCAGAAGACCTTTTTACGAAGCTCAATGGGGGACATTGTTTTGCCAAAGTGAATCTTGCTGGCACATATCTACAGATACCCGTGGAAGAAGAGTGGAAGAAGAGCTGACAATTAATACATACAGAGGGTTTTTTCAGTATACACGACTACCATTCGGCATCAAAGCTGCACCAGCAATCTTCCAGCAGATAATGGACACCATGATGTCTGACCTTCCCGGTTGTTTTGCTTATTTGGACGATATTATAATCATGGGATGTGACGCTGCAGACCTTGTACAAAAACCGGACAAATTACTGTCACAAATTTTTGGTGGGCAATCAGCCTTGTTTAATATTCGCTATCACTGTTTGAAGTTAACAAAGAATCCTAGTGATGACTGGGTACAGTATACAGCTAATGTGAATCGAGAACACGGACGATTCGTAAATTTCATCTTGCCGAAACATCCAAGAGATTTAACCTTCGAGGATACAACAAGAACGCTGTTCCCCTGAAGCTTTGATTTTGAGCTCGGATAGCTATATGAAAGTCTATTTTTATAACTGCGATCAAATCTAGGACGGACACAATAAGCACATTGTCTACCGCATGTTTGCTTTGGAACCTGACCACTAGTGCCCACTGATACACTTGAACAGTATACAACCACCAGTTGGTTGTGTACAACCGGTCAACCCGACGTATCAAGCTATCTAGTATCCGGTTAGCTGAGATTGACTTTTTTTCTAGTTAGATATAATCACCTGTCACTTATCACTCCGTTTCAGCTTCGTTGACGTTATGATGGCATATTAGATTATCGTTTACTGCAGTTGACAATTTTCCAGTAATTATGCCTGACAGACTGGACATGAAAGATAGAGAAGGCTGAAAATTGGTCTGGATATTGATAGTCATTAACTGTTTGAACTGAAAATGAACTCAGATCCAAGTTGAACAGAAGCATTGTAGACGAGAGCACTTCGTGTAATCTTTTACTTCATGTGAACGGATTATCATTCATTTGTGGTGGTCTGTCAGATAATTTTTTTCATAAACCTGAAAAAGGTAACATAATTTTTATTGATTTTGCGCACTGATTTTGGCTATTTTTGCTAAATTAACGCACAAAATATATTGGGTTGACAATTAGCAAGGCAACATCAGTCCGGTCATGTCTCAGACAAACGATCTGGTGGGGTAGTCGGAAGTTGATTGATAGAATCGAAACATTTTAATCGATGAGACAGAAAAACAAATTAATTTAGTTGATTTCCCGCAGATCTAAAGGACATTATGAGTTCAAACGAAATGGTTATCAAGGTAAGATGAAGGAATCTATCAGCCTAGATGAAAAAAATGTCCATCTGGTAATTGGTTGAAATGACGGTGCGAAATATATAGTGGAAGAATAGAAATGGTCAATCATATTCACCAGGTTTCATGAATAATTAATCCTCCTAAACCTATTTCGAAGATGTGATGGAATGTAGTTAACAATCGCATTTTCACTGAACCGATGAAAGGATTGTTGTCAGTTGAGTTTGTTTGCCTAAACTAAGACTCCGGTTATGTCACAACATAGCTATTTTTTGTCATCATACCTAAGGGTTGAACTGAGTGAACATGCTTTTAGACAATTTCTCAGATCAAATTACAATTCTGTGTAGACTCAGTGCCAATTTTGATTTGTGACCACTCAGCTATTTTCTATCATCCTCATGCTGAATTTATCTCAGTCGCATCATTGTGCATCTTCGTCGCCAAAATATCTGTTTGTCTGTGATATGATCAGACTAGTTTCTGTTAGCAGCTTTCTTTCCATCATAGATTATGGGTGTTACTTTTTTCACGATTAGTCGAAAGGACTTAAACGAAATTATATTGTGTGGGATGTTTTACACACTGTTACTTGTTTACCAATACACTAGAGGGAGTAAATGTTTCTGTACGGTACTGTGTTTTGATATCACGTTTTCCTTCTGGCATCAAAAGTTTTCGCTAACGAGTAGTATGGAAGCTGACCGATAAAAACGTTACACCATTCATTGCTTTCGCGGGTTTTAGTTGCTATCTAAACACATGTTGTGATAAGCTTTAAGCAATGACAATCGGCTCATCTCTCTAGGAAGCATTCTGGCGAATGTGATTGATAATTTATACATCATGATGCAGTCAGGTTTACTGATAATTTAATAAGACTACCTGGTTTGATTGTAGGCCGAAGTTTGGAACTCGTTTGTTAGTTAGACACAACTGATGAGTCATAACAAAAACGGAGTTCGGATCAGATACCTCTTTCACAGCTGGGCTTATTACGAAAATATAGATAAAATTTGAGTTGTGTTCAACTTGTTTCAACCATATTGCTTGACTACTTTTGAAAGTTTTGCATTTCTCAAAACATTTTCAAGAAAGTGACCAAAACTGTACATATTTTGCAACTCTCTCTCATAAACCTTGAGATCTCTACCCGTTTAATCTCAAACTTGGAATCCCACCTTGTTCACTTCTAAGTGCACCACATTTCTGGTCCAATCAAACTGTCAAATGTGTCTTAGTTTAGCTAGAATCTTGGATTGATTACGTTAACTTAAACAAGGTCAGTCGACAATCGCCGGCGGACCCTGGGGGTGTGTGGGCAAACTTAGTTATATGCGGTGAAACCACCAGTACATTCTCCAGGAGCGTAAAACCCAATCGTGATGATCTCTACCGCTGTTGCTATTGGTATACAGTGACTATTGGGTCTCTTTTCAGTAATCTGGTTTGACTGTGCAATGGAAATATCAACCGTTCCGCATGTATGGTACGATGCAGCGAAGGTGCCAGAAAATAACTCGTGCACTTTGCTGTTTTCGGAAAGAATTATATTTGCAAGCTACAAAAACAAACGAATTGTTGACCTCCTCAGATGTATCGCTTCCTTTTTTCGAAATTGATATAACACAGGAGCAGTGAACGTTTCATATGTTTCTGTCTTAGTTGAATTCCCTGACAAAACTGGGATGTGGTCAGGCAACCATAGTCCTGCAAATCAAACCTTTCAATCAATGGATCATCGTCTCCTTGACAGCAACTAAAGGACATACATTCTAGGTAGTTCAACTGGTCGGGCGGTTCACTACCACCCAGATCTTAATATTACCTATGAAAACACAGCTACCACTCAGTGCTCAGCCTTACATTATTTATAAATTCTTGTCTGAGTGTCGGGTCACTTATCCGGACAGAACAGAGCGGCAATCATAAAATCGAGTCAACTGACACGTTCCTATCTGGGTCCGTAAAACGGTCATGAATACTATAATGTCTCAACTAATCAGAAAATGACAAGTCCCAAAGAACTGGCGTCATCGATTGATTGACTCTTGCCTACGTGTCGGCTCTGAGTGAACCTGTAAAAGGCTTTTGCATACGTTACGCATCAAAAAATTAGATTTCTGCAATTCGCAGAGGCGATAGTGAGTAACAAATGGAAGTCACTTCTTTGCATACCCAAAGGTTTGTTCGCCAGTGCCAGATTGCACAAGTAGCTTTTACATCACAGTGTCCACTGAACTCTGCAGTGTAAAACCACGAACTGAAGTACTCACTTTATGAGATGCAGCAAAATATGTAAAAATACGTAAAAAACTGTTTCCAACTTCTCTGTTCAAGTATAGTGTCCGACTTGTCTGTACTACCTGTTTCGTCGATTAAACAGAAAGCCGAAAAGCGATTTCCTCCACGAGATCTCCCTCTTGATGGGTTTCGGGATGAGAAGGTGACGATTCTCATTGGTAGCGTTTTACTCTAGACTCAATAAGCTATACAATGTCGAAAGCTGGGAAAACGCGGACAACTCTATAGTGCTCAATGGCCATTTCCAACAAAAAGCTATGTCGTGTTGAAAACAACCTGACATAAGAGGTTCTATGATATAGTAACATCTGGACCTTTCCTAACGCAAGATTTTGCAACCATTTCGATCCTGCGCAGTTCGATAAAGCTGGTCGATGAGCATTATGAAGTTCCTCTTCCATGGCGGAATGAGACAAAGTTAGTGGACGCTAACTATTCGTTTACTTCAAAACGACTGCCATGTATGCGCAAATATTTTTATGATAAAACCTTACGTTTACAATATGGTGTTCTCATTAACAATCGGGTTGTCAAAAGCTATCTGGAAGAGGTTCCTGAATAACAGTATGAACCGAGTTACCTAGTCGGCGGTATTTACTACATCATTCTTTGATAAACCCTAAAAGGTTGAGTACCCTACGATTTAATTTTGATTGTGAAGCAAAGTTTCAGAAGCAATTCTTAAATCGTTTTTATTTTATGGTATAGATATGACCTCTAATTTGGTAGGTATGTTACTTAGGTTTCATACAAAGGCTATTGCTGGTGCGGTGGACATTTACAAAGTATTCTTGCACGTGAAAATATTAGAGAAGAATCACGGAGCGTTCCGTTTACTATAGTGAGGTGATGGCAATCTAAACAAGAACCCTCCCGAGTACCAGCTGAAGGCGCATTTTGAGTTATATCCATTCCGTTATGTGTATACTTCGCCGTACGCCAAAGTATCGACGATTATGATCACCTTTCTGACGAGATGAAGCATAAAATTTTGAAGAATAGTTTATACATTGGCGACTGCTGCATATCTCTGTGTGGTTTTGATGTAGCCAAGTGCTTCGCAAAACAATTCTTTAGTCTGCTTCTTAAAAGGAGCATTCAGCTGAGGAGATGAGGTTGAAACAGTAGATGCGTTTTGCACACGACCTTCTCCTAACATCGTTGCGATCCACTGTATGAACTTCAAGCAGAACCCTTACCACTCGGACGTACCTTGATGTGCACTTGCTCTTAGTTACTCCCTGTCCGAAAATTTCGTCACCAGAAAAGGTTTTTTAACAAACCGATCCACTTTGTACGAATCTTGAGAGTCGTTTTTTCTGGTCATTGCCAGGTAAGCGCTTACTGCAAACACTGTATCGAGGAGGTTTTGGTACAGTGGCCTGCGCAATCTATTCGATCCTGTTTATATGTGACGTAGTAGAACAGTCGATCTGGAGTTCGTGGAATTGCACATCGTGTGAAGCTTCAAATTCTGGTCACGGCGCAATGGCTTATTTGTGCTTCTGCACGACAAACAAAAAGCGATACTCATCCTTGTTGTTTGCCAGGACCAGAGTGGCTGCGTTGAAAACTATTTGCATTCTCCTACTAAAATTGTTTGTTGTTGTCCTGGTTGTCTGTGTTTGAGAAATTTTACCACTAATTTGGGGGTAATGCCCAAAATCTTCTTTATTGTGTTACCAACATAACTACTGGGCTCGTGGTGAAGTGGATAAGTACAACTGGACATCCCAGGTCATCATTGGCATACGAAATCAGAAGACAACCCAGCAGGTGGCGCTTCTCTTGAGGTTCCCAACCACAAATTATGGAAGCCTGATGGTTAGGTCCCGCGTTTATGGCTTGGCTTAAAATTGTTATTACCGCAAGTGAACACACTGGATGGGAGATGAAGCGACCGTCGATGTAAGTGAATGTGATTTCATTGGACAAGATTTTTAAATCTTGGGTGTTCAGTTTTCTCGAGTGGCCTAGGCTTCTGAACACTGTAGAACGGTCGTTCAGATTCAACTTATCTTGGCTTTTTACAAGGTGTCATCAGAATATCCTAACGATTAAAATATGTCACCTGAATTAGGGTGAAATTCAGTCTGCTGAGAAAGATGGCCGTCTGACTAGGGAAGATTACTTTCCAAATGAATTTTCTCGATTAACGTGGTCACACACTGGTGTAAAAACAGACTAGTTATCAAAGAGAAGTTCACTTTGTACGTTACTCCTCATTCTGGTGGATGGAAAGATGTGAGTGGGTAAACGGCTGGCGTCGTCTAATGTGGACTTTCAGCTGAAGCGCCCAGTAGTGCTTCCAGAGCACCACCATCCGACACGTTTGACTGTCAACCGTTGTGATATGCCTGAAGGATATTGCGGCGTGTCCGATGGTCACTCTTAATAAGGTGACGAATTTGAATTATTCAGGGTGCTTCCACTGTTAAGTGCGTTATGAGAACTTGTTTCTACTATAGTCGTTGGAACGCCACTGTAGATAGCCAGATAATCGCTGCATTACCGCCCATAGGAACATGGGTTGGCTGACACCAGTTGGACAGCGCTGGCTTCCAACGTTTTAAACAATGCAATGTGAAGGAAATTAAGACCAATAAAATACGTAGGGTTATGCTTCAACCTGTCTTCAGTCAAGTGCTGTCCAGATCGAGATCACTTCATCGGGAGACAAGGTTGGCCGACCAATATTTAAGCTGACAATAGATACAACTTCATCACTAAAGACTTAGAGAGATGTGTAAATGCGACTTACACGGTCGTTATGGCTCATCCTGAAACTGATTTTTGTTGAACAACCTTTCGGTGATAGACCTTACATACCCTTTCTGTGCAAAGAGAAAGAATATTAAATGACAACCCATTAGTGTCTTCCGCCTGGAGACGAGTCAGAACTCTTGCTTAATTACACTTCGCTTCTACGAAGCTATATTGGATTTTGTCTAGATCATACGGGGATATAACTATTTAAGTAAAAATAGAAAAAAGCTCATCATCTGGCTGAACTCTTTTGGAGTCGCTTGAATAAACAGCACCTCTCTACACTGCAAGTATGACAGAAATGTCTGCAAAAGAGCTCAATTCCAAACCGATAATATGTGCTGATAACTTCAGGACCCCTGTCAGTATATGTTTCGTCTTTAGGTATGACCACTGGTCGCGATACCGCTGAAGAAGAGTGTGGACCGTCACAGTAAAGTCGAATTTCAGTTAAACAAAAAGAGATATAAGACGTCTGCGTCTTCTGCATAAAAGATTGACATAGTCAGGATTGGTGCAATCGGCACGTAGTCTGCAGTGAAAGTGTAAGGTGCGTCCTGGGAAACGGCTTGAGCCTCACTGTGCTGCTCAGTACCGGACACTCGATGGGCTTACATAGTGATAGCTATGGAAAATGGCTTTCGTCACACTGTTCTTCTTTTGACTGTGTTGCCGTACACTTTGCCTGACCTACTTTAAATGTGAGTTCCTCTGATCTGTTAGCTAAGCAGGTAGGAGAACTAGAGCTGAGTGGAACCTTTGTACTACGAAAGTACGTCGGATTTTATCGTTGTCTGGGTCCCATTGTATCACTCTTCCAAATTCACGTTCAAAAATTCAACCTACCACAATCTCTTCCAATTGATTACCTGGGTACAGTTTGCCCCTACTCCTATTTCTGGCATTTACTGTGAAGATGATTAAAATGTTCGCGTTTCATCTTGTCGCAATAATTGCAGTACGAATACCTAGCTATTTATTGTTGAACTTTACTTGAGTGGTGCGTATATTACCGGTTTTGGAACCTAGTTCATTACTATTGTTTCGAAACTCCTGACTATTTAGAAGCATGAATGCCATTTTAAGCGATTAAAGTTCATCTTTATTCTGTTTAATGACACACTTGTAAATCGTTTCCCGCAGACTAGTTGACCATTAAAACCGTTGAAATTGTCGATTTGTGCATTTCACTGAATCTTCCAATAGCACCGTAGCTTTGTGATCTAATTGTATTCTGTTGTTTGGGATCGTTCGGTTACCGCTTCGCACTGCTGTAAGTCTTTTTGGACGACTGTGGAATGGTTTAAAAAGCCACTTGAAGATATTGGATAATGTGAATGATCGAAGTCATCTGTTGCCTGTTTCTTTTCATTGTGTCGAGAAAGTGTCACGAGGATGACCTTCATAAAGCTAGACGTCTCTGAATATCCATCACTTTCATCTGACGAAGATGCAATGAAGCAGTTCGCACACAACCGATTTTTGGAAACACTATTAAATTGCCTTAGTTCGTTTCAATCCTACAGAAAACACACGCTAATATACGAATGTCGTTTTGGTGAGTCAAGGGCTCATAAACGGATGAGGAACTATCACGGTCTCAAACAAATATATCGACGTCGTGCTAGGTTAAACGATTTAGAGAAAGCCTCATTTTCCTCTAGGAACACACAAGTCTGAGCATTCGAAGTTCAACTGGTGCCCTCAGTCCTTTTCTGTAGACTTCATGCTTACATGCGAACACTAGTGAAAGGTGACAAACAGTTTTGGCTAATCGCTACGAGCGCAGGGTCTTTCAACTAGTGTTTGCTTTAAGGAAAAGTTGCCTAAGGTGAAGATTAGTTAACTGTGTTCAGGTCTGTAAAAAGTCTTACAAAGGATGTTCTTAATTTTTTCCCGACCTATTTGTTGAAGGTGAAAAATTAATTTTTTCAAGCACGTACTTACTTGACATTGTTTAAAATGTACAAAGAATCATCTATCACAAACGGTTTTAGGATTTTACTAGCGGGATGTTTTGAAATACGTAATTTTATGTCAAGTGCAGATGGAGGTTGTTAGTTTGCGTTCAGAGAGTATTTTCACCAACTATCCCAGGTGAATATACCACTCTGGACAGTGAACAAAACATAAACTCTAATGTCACTTTATTCAGAAGGGCTTTGTTACCAGTTATCTATTCACTTGTGCAAGAGAACGAAGTTTGTTTGGTGGACAATGTTTTAATCTTTATGTACTTACCACAAGGATGTTGGTCCTTTTTTGAAAGACATGAAATGAACTGACCAGTCAGTAGTCATTAACGAATTTCAACCACGAATCTGTAGAACTTAAACCGATCAACGTTTTGTTAACTGTTACAGGGCTACGAAGTCCAGGCCTAATCATTCTACTAGATGACTGTTTAGCCAATGGATCACAACAGGCATGTTTCAACAACGCTGCATCCTGTCACCTGACAGTTAATTCTCACATACTTCAAATGGCTATCTTATCACCCCTTCTAATCAGAGTTTGTATACGTGAAATGCTAGCAGCAGAAGGAACTGAGATTTTGAAGAATATAGATGATATTTTTTTAACGTTGTCTGTTTCTGATACTTCGAATTCAACTTTGTTGTAAACAAATTTGTCCTCTATGAACAACTGATTAGTTAATCGTGAACTGCACACGAAGTGATCACAATCAGCAATTGTTTCGTTCTCATTTGTAACTGCAGTTACCAGACCATAGAGTATATGTGGATCTACACATTCAAGTTTTATCTATTCTCAGAAGACTATTGTGCAGATAATTGCTGCCAATTTAGTGTTTCGATATGCGTTGTCCCCCAATATGAATGGTGTTTTTATAAAATTCAGAAGACTCTTTATCCATATTTCGTTCAACATCATTTTCTACTCCCCGTCATTTCCATTTCATATTTTATTAAATCCTGCATGCCACCCAACTTGTTATATTTTTCTTTTATAGCTTTATGTAATAATTTAAAGAAGGACGGATTTATCAAGTTTCTGGCTCGATGTATTGGCAGTACGCTTACATATTTTAGTAAGTTATTGTTGGGGCATATTTTAAGAATGTAAGCAAGTTGCTGATATGGTTGACCTTACAAACAATCCTCCACTCCCCCCCCCAACTATCTTAAACTATCCAGGCTTAAGACAAGAGCTTCTTTTGAGCTTCCGAACAGTTAAACCCAAAAGCTTGCGGTTTTTTAGCGATACCCAGTCTAGCGATATTTTCAATCAATCCTGAGTGATCGAACCTGTAATAAAACAAACCATTTTGTCACTTTGGTTGAACAACATTAAATTCCCTACCTTATGGTTTCATTTTTCCTTCTAATTTTGCAACTCACATCTTTTTTGAAAAATTGTTATTACTGCTATATGTATTGATAAGTGAAAATACGCCTATTGAGGTGTTTACAACAAAGTCATGATTTGACTTAAGTCAGCAAGTAGAATGTGACAGTATAAAACAGCTATACTACTGTCAGAAGCGTCCCAGTAACACATTATAAAACCAACCAGAGAGGAGAAAGTGCACCCTACAAGATGCATTCAGACAAATAGATGTCAAAGCCCTATGCTTTTTTAGAGGTTACACATAGCTTAACGTGATCACAGTTAATTAAACGTTAAAACTGAGCGTTTCATTGTTTGACGTTTCAGTATTATCCGCAGAAATTAGGATATCGCGTCATTAATTGTTTTAAGTGGGTGACCTATCAAGAAGTACTGGTGAAAATTCAGGACTGAGGTTATTTCAAACTGAACACAATCCACATATACAGCCATCACATCCAGGCAAGCTAGACAGCTTTAAAAAGAAGCATTAGAATGGAATTTCATAGATAAAATTCCTACCTGGACGAGGTTACGCACTATTGGTAAGCTTTAATAATAGCGAAACTTGAGTCTAGGACCTCTTTCCAAAATCTGCTTGTCGACAGGTTCATTCGGAAGAAATTGTGTCGGCCATGTATGAGTTTTGTCCATTTTGAAACATTAGGAAGTTTTCTCGAATTTTTAAGGCAACTGGGCTAAGTGTTGAAATAGCGGTTTCCGAATCGAACTAAAAACAAAATGCTTGCGTTGAATCTGAGTTGTGTAAAGTTTGTATTTATGCACATACACATTTGTTTATTTTGTTTGTCTTGTAATAGCACTGCATGAATTGTCTGTCGAAAGAACATTCAGCAATTGACCTGTTTACATTCGCAACGCGTACAGCACTGTATGTGATTTCAGTGGTCAGACGTAGTTGTAAACTCGTTGAGGTTTATTAAGGTTGGTATCTGTGGGTCTGAGCCCTTACTATCGTTGAGTCTGTTTCATTGAGTGGGACAAATTCATCGAGTTATTACGAGGTATTTACTGAAGTATCTGTTTACAGATAATTGAAACCATGCGAGTGCAACACTAGTCACCACAGGCCCTAGTTGCATAATTTTGTCCGATTAAGCACTTAACCATGAAATCCAGATGCAATTTAGGACAAACATACCTTAGAGGAGAAAATGGATTCGACATAGCTTCAACTGTGAACCATTCCGAACCATTCCACTCGATTTGTTTAATATCAGTATCATGCGTACGAGACAAAACAGAGGCAGACAGTATTTTTAGCGCCTAGTCTGCAGCATTTTGAACATGAAAAGTTTCCCTGTATAGACTTTATTATGAATGTGGGGACAATGCAATTATCTGAAAACCCGGCTAAATTCGAGCGTCCTTTAAACTGGTATACGGCACATGGTGGTTTGGTTAAAACACAGTAGATATATTCTAAACCGAACAAACTTCATAATAGAACGAAACGATCACTGGACACGGAGGGTTACTGGCACGATTACAACTTTCGAACAGTATAAGTACAATCGTGCTTGCGTTTGCGCGACTGTGCTTCGTATTTCTCCGGTTGACAGTCTGAGGCTTTACACGTGACCCTGAGTGACATACTGAAGTAAACCATGTAGTTAGTGGTTAGTTGGTAAGCAATATATTCTGGCTTTCTGTTTTAGCTTTCCGGCGTATAGTTAGAGGAGATGATGCACTAAGACGTTGCGCAACACGTACTGCTTCGTATATGCAATACTTCTAGTCAACAACAGCATAAGCATGAATCCACGCAGATCATTTGGATTAGTTCTACCATTAGTTCTTCAGTGCTGTTACTTGAAAGCTTTGGTGAGAGGGGTTATCCATGCCATACATGGTTAGAAAGCCTACTCTACAACTTATCTCAAAAAATTGGAATAATTTCCTTAAAAAATATCCAGTCGTAAATTTTTGAAGAACAACTGGCAGTCTTTCAGGTTTTATCATCGTTCACTTTAACCCACAGGTTGAGTGCCAAAAGTTTGTGCCAAAGCACAACGTGTTGCTCACGCTTTTTTGTAATGGCTAATTTAAATTTCTGCGAGTATCATGCAGTTAATTCGTAGAGTTTACATCCACTACCGTCAATGTTGTAGAAGACATAAATTTCGGTTACACTGATGGTTTCTCTGCATGCACGGTTTTGTATTGTCAAAAGAGAAATCTTCTGTAAACACCAGTCGCGCTTTAGAGTCAGCACTGCAACAACTTTCGGTTGTTTACTACTAGGTGTTTTGCGTTCAATTTAAGTCATATGGTTTGTCATAAAAATTACAAATTAGCTGACGGTGCCCTGAAGAGGCCTTCACTAATTGCTTGCGGCTTCACTGGATCCAATAGTCAACAGAAATTATACACTTCCGCCTTGAAAACACTACTGGTGGTTTAGCTATTGTCAACAGATCATTGCAGATATTCGCTCTTCTGGCATCCCTAATCTCTATTCAGTTACATTAAACAGTGACTCTGATTCGTTTCCATTCCCCTTACTTAAACTTTATCAAACTATCTGATTGAGTGTTATTGTCCTCTGTGTAGAACAAGCCAAAGAAAAGTAGGTAATTTCATCAGCTTCGCGAACTTAGGAAAATTCACCTCAGTTTGTTACCTCAACGACAAAACTGAAAACTTTTCTTGAAAGATCATACTAAGAGTAAAGTGAAATTTCAAATAACATAATGTAACGCTTCAGGCAGGGTTGGTTTGAAAAAAATGGCGCATAATTCCTCATAATCTGATCACATGATAGATGGTATACTTTTACTAGCGTTTACAATGGAAACGTGACTCGTAACCAGTGATTCCAAATAGATGTTCTCAGCTCTCTGTGTATGAACTACTAGCATGTTTTTCTGGATGCTGCATAACTTACCTATCTGAGCTTGATTGGCTAACTTTTGTTGTACAGCACATTTGACCGTAAGACAATCTAGGTGAACGGAAACACAGAAGGCCGCCCGGTCTTCGGAACTGTAGTAGTAAAAAATATATACACATATCCACAGTTTTAACCAGTGATCATCACGTTTTATTTGACTTTTATTGTTTTTAGTCAGCGTTCGCTGTCACGGAGGCCCATCGAAAGGGTGAGCACACATGCCCAAGAATCACGTTGTATCGTGAACTAGTCAGATGAATCGCTTACCTCCATGCACAACATTGTTTGTGCTTCCATACAGAATGTGAATATACCTGCATCCGTATATATTTCCGTTCGATTGGTTTGTCTAGGACAATGAGATAATAACATTTGGGTATACACTGGTTTGGCCCAAACACTACGGCTGGATAAGGACGACACTGAAAATTGGTGGCAGAGGTCACATCTACTTGATGACCACTGGGTCTGCAGATCCCGTGGTTAATGATCTATTTGCTTTGATCTCCAGTTATCTGAATGCCAACAACCACAAACATTTATTTTTCTAGCCTAAGTTTACAACCAAAACAAAGGAAGTATGTGTAATTTGTAAACTGCTGATACGCTTCGATCTAATGATGAGATATGAACGACGTGTGTCACTGTGAATCAATGACCGATCACATCCTCAATCGAAGCGTGATTACCCGTGTACTATGTACGAACGCCACAGATTGTCTGATCACCCAGACATAATTCAATTTTCACCATAATTCAAACAACCCCAAAGTTAACTATAAATTCAGGTCTCTTAGTTTCATATTGCCCACCAAGTCACGTCGGGGTTTCGGATTTCGCACTCCACTATCCACAAAGCTGTTGTGTCGGAACGCCTATCACAGTATCACACTATGCTGCGACTGTCTTGTTATTTTAAGTTTTCTATGCTACCTTCAGTAGAAAGTGATGTTTTATTTCAATAT
Source organism: Paragonimus skrjabini miyazakii (assembly GCA_014338405.1). Lineage (NCBI taxonomy): Eukaryota > Metazoa > Platyhelminthes > Trematoda > Plagiorchiida > Troglotrematidae > Paragonimus > Paragonimus skrjabini miyazakii. The sequence continues at coordinate 201,694 of JTDE01000351.1, forward strand.
AATTCGGGAGGATGTTCACCCATTGTAGAAATGGTCTTATTTTTATGGTTAACTCAACATGTCTTCCTGCCAAGGATTTCTGCTACTTCAACTTACGTTTTCTCGGAACTCTCACATTCGTTTTGCAAACATCCCGTAGTTAATCGATGGGGTTTTCCCAACTGTCTGGTAAGTTGCTGAATGAAGCTTATTGTCAGACTCACATGTTTTCTGATAGCTCACTTCCGATTCGATACAGCCAACTCGCGCAGTTTCTGAAACAAACAGTAAGTACCGAACAATGAACGGACTGACCAATCCTTGTTTACGTGAAAGAAGTGGCTAAGAGCACTTACAAGTGAAACTTGGCAGATAAAACTTGTAGAAACTTTGGTGCTCTCAGGGACTTTATGATGGAGATCATGGCGTTTACTTTTTCGTCATTGGTCCCAAGTCAGCCAGAGTACATACATCACTTGTAGTATTCTCTCTTGTGTGTAGACTTCCGCCCAAACGTTACTGAAGAGTTACAAATAAAAAACTGCACAATTAACGTTTTGTTTGCTTACGAAATTATTCTGAAGACAATTCAACTAAACCGATGGGAGACTGATTCAATAATTCAATCTCTTTGTGTGTAAAATTCGTTTGGCATTGGTTACTGTAACAGTCTTTTCTGGGTATACCGCCACTGGTTGAATATATCCACATGGTTGCATTCATTCAGGTGTAGACGAATAGATGCGGTTTTATCACAATACTACATTTTATGGGGACTGATGGTCACGGCAGTTCTTGTTTGTCATACCCGTTCTCCAGCGGACTGTCTCCAATTAGTATTGTTACCGTACCGTTGTCTATCTGTCATTTCAATCATTTCGTAGCACAAATACACCATAATTGAAATTACTCTCAGTTCACTATGAATTATGTTTATCCGTCGACTAGTCACGCACAGCCGATGATGGGGAAAGTTCAAGTCTTGTCTGACGTTACTGTTAGCCATTCTAATTCATTCCCATTACCGTGGCGACCATTGTCTGATGTTCCTTTCATTTTGCTAAGAATGTTTGGTAAACTGATTAATTAATGGTATTTTTCCATGCCCAATATATATGCCTATGGTCTTAGCAATATAACAAGGTTATCAAATCCTAACATCATGGTTTCCAGGCAATTCACCATCTGGTCTAATTTGCTACTATCTCGTTATTCTGAAACTTGACACGCTGCTTCAGATTTGTTTCTACAATCAATTTGACTTCATTCAAAATTCGGCACATTTTTAAATACGGAAATCAGTTTACTGTATGAAATATGTCGGATAATTTATCACCTGCCACAAAAAAATGTCGTACATACGTAAGAGGTAGTAGCCAGTTCATTTGAGGTGATTTGGTCGGTGTGATATGTCGATGAATACATAAGTATAGAAGGTCATACAACTGCTTGTCAGACTCTCGCAACCGTAGGTGGAGCGTCAAGCTATCGAGTTCTACTGAGCACACATACCAACCGTCACTTATAAAACAGTATCACCCGTCCAGAACAACCAACTCTCAACTACTTTATATTAAGAGTTTACTTGAGATTGCATATTTTTGAGGCCGAAGGATTTCATAGTTCTCATAGTCATCTAACTGGTGTAATGTGAGAAACAATTACTTCAAAGTATTGAATGCAACAGTGACCAACTTATATGGTTTGAACATTTTAGGGCGGCTACGGTAAGTGGAAGCTTGTTTGCTCGTCACCGGCGAATGATAACGGTGACGCGCATTATGGTGTAATCTGCATAAACTGCGATCTCCGTGTCATTTACTATCCTCTTCATCAGTAATTTTAAACGACAAGTGGAGTTGTGTTAATCTGTTACCTTGTGTAATTCATCTATGGTATTAGTGGTGTCTTCGTGTGACGAACTGTCAGAGGGAAGCTGTGTTCAAATATGTACATTTGTGAACAGTATAACCTATCTGATTTATTGGAATGCTAAGTTACTGTTACGCATCTGACTTTTATGGTAAACAACGGCAACATCATTATGCAGTTTGTATTAAAATGGCAAAATAAATACGTCAAACTGTCAAAAATGCTACGTATTGCTGGTGCTATTGATTACTCTTAGACCGTGTTATGTAGGAAACAGATTTGTTACTCTTTCAAGGATATTTGCATTACAGATTCATGTTGTTTACGGAGTTTTTATGCATTTCTCAAGCAAAACAAAACTGTTTGAGGACTAGCATGTAAAGACAACATTCAGTTTGTGCTGTGCAGAGTAGAAATATCTTACGTATTGATTGTCATGACAGACGAATTTATTCTCTATGTAATTTTAGTTTCCAAAAAGGTTTATGTTATATTATACAGTTGCTGTATTCACTTGGGGAGAGGACGATATAGCACCATAAGGACGAAATATTCAGATACCGGAACAAGTAGATGGCATGTGTATTAGGCTTTGTATAGCCATATGATCCAGACGCCTAACAACCCCCGACGGAACAGTAATTCTCCTTGTTACGCCTTACTGGACGAAACTGTTAGGATTTCGATCTGGGCATAACAAACGAGTTTTCGTAGGCGAGTTTGTTTAGGTTTATCGCGTTCCACTGATTTTAGTTTAGTCAGTGGGGATGTTTGTGTAGTTAAGTTTCCTTCCGATTTTCACTACACGTTGATAAACTGTATCTTGTGTTTCGGAAGCTTGGTATCTGCACCCATAACTCACAAACAAAAAAATGTTCTAAATGGAAGCAACTACTAGATTTGCGGATTTATTAACCGAACAACATCCTTGGTAGTTAACAGATTGTTTAACTCGACAAACACACGACTCTTCTTACCAAAGAACAGTTTCACACGAAAGTTCATTGAGGTGGAGTTTATCGGTGGTAGGCACTCTTGCCAGAAACTATAGGTGAGTTTGAGATTCACGGCCGTGTTCCCAACATGTCGACTACAATACCGGTTACTTCGCATTAAACAAAGCCTCACATTTGAATGCTCGACTACGGCTGCTCATAAGCTATACCCAAGCTGCCGCATCGTCGAGCAAGAAGGCAGAATAACTGCTCATTGATATACGTGTTCCGATTGCCGTTGAATGACTGTAACTCTTCGAGTGTGATATCACACTGCACAAGGTAGCAGAGGTGAAACAGCGGTAGAGATCAAAGAACACAGAAGTAGTTCCGGTCAAAAGATCTAGGCACACGAACAACTTCTCAATATCCTCCTTCTGGCTTTGCAGACAATAATACCGGAAGCTCGGATTTTTATATTTCCGCATGCTTGAACTGCTCAGATATGTTCATCCTGAGTGATTAACACAGCAAAATCAGTAAACAATTGACATGCGAAACTGTGTAACAGACAAGATGCTCGTTTTTATTTCAGGAGAAAAAGCACGTTTGCTTTTACGGCAAGGTCAGCCAAATTGTTATTCATCCTTCAACTGTAAGTTACATCACACACACAAATGAACCAATCAGTCACATTGATTGATTATGACGGTTATGACGTTCATCATCGATGACTTGTCGTTCGTAATTAGTACAGCGCTCTTTGAGTTGCCGTTGTGGGCAGATGACCTCTACTGTAAACTTTCGACTAATGAAACTAAACAGCGATGGGCAACATTTTTGCACGTTCTAGATAGCTTCACCAGATAATGAGTAAAAACCGTTTGAACATAATTGGCAACAGAATGCACTATGTTACAAGTTAGCTTTCGCAAACGTGACGCACTGTGCATGTTGAGACATTTTAGTTCGGAAGTAAGTGAAAATCTTTTTGCTTCCATTGTATTAATAGTCAGTGAATGTTGTTTGTCGTGCGCCCTTCAAAGATGACTCGTCGGTTTTGTGTAATCGCTTCTCAAACACTCATATCCCTGGGAAAAAATCACACGTCAATTTGTTGATCGCTGTGTTGTAAACGCTGGGCTATGCCAAGTTCCTCCAGTAATGTAAGTCATCAAACAAATCTTGTGGATATAGGAACCGAATTTCATTTGTGCGATTTTTTCAACCTACTCTGTTACAGTGCATGACGTACTTATTATACTTCACCGTAATAAACGAGTTTTATATGGCTTTTGGTTGGACGTGCCCTAAGGTGTCAAGTACTTTCTCAGTAATAGGTCGCACGTTCAACTGTGTACGTGTAGCAACATCTAGCACTGTATACATTATAGTCAAAAGTTTTTCACTTCTGAGGGACTTTTCGTTGTGTTTCTAATGAAAAAGTCGTCGAAAATTCGATTGAATCGATTTATGGCCTAAATTTTTTGTTTCTTCCAGTGTTACCTCAGGTGCTTTTTAAAAATGGGAAGAAGATTGTCGTATACGCGTTCGTGTTAGTCTGAAAACAGTCTGCGGATAATGGTTCACACATGTGAAAATAGTGAATGAAGGTTAACAAACAGAAATCCAAATAAAGCTACTGACGAGCAACGTGTCAGCGACGAACAGTGAAGAACACTTAAACACCCATTCTTAAGACGCTCGAAGTAAGTAACCCATGTAGGTATACCAGCTGGAATACTTGTAGTTCAGGTTTACTCGCACCGTTTGACTCGGTTGAACTGTGACCGCAGTGTCAGTCAGCGGATTCCAATACGAGCGGATCGTAAAATATCTGCCTGCTGACTCCACGATTCAATACCACTTATGGGGTATTCATAGTTTTTATCGGGAAAAGATATGCTGACTAAATGCCTGTTGTGTGGTGGATATTGCGTGCCTGTAGGATTGTGGATGGTGTGTCGCCGACGTACGGAGAATAGACTTAATTGCAATAGCTTTCCTGAATAAGTGACTTTTCTGAGTCCAATAGATATTTGAGTAACGCTCCTACGAACGCTTCCAACGTGGACCAAATGCGTTTAGGGAAACCGCCATTTGCGCCTGATGGTGTGAACAAAGCGTGAAACACGTAAAACTTCAAGACAAAAGAGTTTGTGAATTCTCCATAGAAGGTTTGATAAAAGTTGTACTCGTTATCCGTGGCTTCGCAGATTGCAGACAAAGTGTTCATCATCAAGGTTCGTGTGTCTCGTTTGCATGAAAATACTAATAGAACAATCTCAGTATGGTATTTGTGGACGTAATTTTCACGACGAATGTGCAAAACCTTACATCTGTTGACGTTGGAGAGCAAGTTGCTTTCTGTGAGTCAATGCTTAAGAAGTATCAAGTTGTTTTATAAAAATTTCCGAATAATCCGGATACTCCGGACACATTTAGTATCAGTTTTCTGATAGTGATAGACAATTTAATTATAGCTAGAAGGTATAGCAGGAGATTTTGGATTGCTGCTTGTGGAATCCCGCATTTATCAGAAAACCAGTGTGGTAGCTGTAAGTTCACCTAATCTTTGAAGTTACGTGCAGTTAAATATGTCATT
>JTDE01000351.1:207184-248052 GCA_014338405.1 Paragonimus skrjabini miyazakii
CCTATAACGACCGCTTTCACTATACTATTATCTGAAGTAGGTATTTATTAGAATATTTAAGGATACTTCCGCTAAGTTATTTTGGTGATAGGATTTTGTCAAAATGCCGGTGAATACTTCTTACTAGAAATGAACTGCGTTATTCCTACGATTTCCTATACGGCAAGATTCATATTTAATTTTGTATGCAGGCTGTTCATTTGAAGACGTTTGTCGAATGTGTTCGTGAATTGTATGCATTTCATAGCTCACAATTTTACTGACTGGACTGTAGTTATTGGATTTAAATATTTATTTCTTGCAGCTGGACATCCACTTTCAAATGGATAAATCAACAATGTCGTGAAAGCTTAGCCAACTATATTGCGTTTATTGAAAATGCTTACAGTCGAGGTACTGAAGAAAATTTTGGATAATGATCTGTCAAAATATTTTCATGTTACTCACAATATTAAGGGAGAGGACTCAGTCACATTATCAAGAGCTGACTGTTGTTCACCCGTATGTAATGCTTACAATCTGTTGAAGTTAGGTTTTATGATGGAAACGATTTAAGATATTTTTCTAAAACTGTTTCAAAAAGTCTGGATAAACGTATATTAAAGTTTTAAAAGCTAATGATTTGTCTGCATACAATAATCGCATTTTTCAGACACCATACAAAAACACACGCTGAATTCCGCTGTCTTTTAGGTCTAATGAATCTATTGAAAACGTGCAGTGTACCGCCTGTTTCAGACAGCAAAAGATATTAAGACAGATTTCAGCTGAACCCTAGATATGATCAAAAAATACCGGAGATTCATGCAAGCTTTAACTAGTATGGTGGTCGAGATGAACAAGCATACGGCATCCTAATTATGTTCGCTTTATATGCGTGCCAATACAGGATGCACTCGCAGCGGCGGTTCGTATGGATGCACGAGCTATTATTTCTTATTTCTACATCGTTTCTCAGATATACTTATCATACTTTAAAACAGTTCGTTGCCTTCAAAAGTTTGAACAACACCGTTAGAACACGAAAACTTGTAGATGCAAGCATTTCGTATTGACTCATCAATACCAAATTGACAATAACATGAAACGGTTTTTTATATCGAACAGTTAGGGTCGGTGGGATGGATAGTCGATTGTTGCGTTAGGAAAGGTCACTAAGTCCAGGGCAGGGTCAAACCTACGAACAATTGCTTGCGAACACACAGGGCTGGCTTTAGTCGATTGATTGTGACAGCCTCAGCAAACCACAAGAATCTTGGACTGGGATGACGTAATAAGATTATGACTGCACAAGCCGGATCGATGACGTGACCAGTGGTCAGGATGTGTCAGCGATTGCGTCAGTAAAATTGTGAGCTATGAAATGCATACAAGTCACGAACACATTCGACAAACGTCTTCAAATGTACAGCCTGCATACAAAATTAAATGTGAATCTTGCTGTATAGGAAATCGTAGGAATAACGCAGTTCATTTCTAGTAAGAAGTATTCACGGACATTTTGATAAAATCATATCACTAAAATAACTTAGCAGAAGTATCCTTAAATATTCTAATAAATATCTACTTCAGATAATAGTATACTGAAAGCGGTCGTTATAGGAACACCCTTTAAAAACCAGTGCAGAGAAGACCTGGCAAGTTGTCGACCAACAGTTTGCATTCAGGAGTTAGTATGTTGTTGGCGATGGTTGCAGACTTCTAAATTTTTATTAAGGCATGACACTAACTCAGCGAACAACTACTTGAGTGGTCAATGGCATATTCCATTATAATTTTGTCATCGATCAGTTGCTGGCAAGAATATGTAGTACTTGCAGTCATTTACATGTTAGCAAATCTTTTCCGCTTTGGAGAGGTGTCCACTTTAGCCTACAACCATATATGAATTTAATAAAGAAGTAATAGAAAACGAATAGTTTAGTAAATGAGAACAAACATTATTCATACTTAACTGTGTCTGGGTTTCTGTTATTTGTTTGCTTCAGACTTCTGAACACGTCGCTTATATAACATTACAGGAGAACCGATTTGTCACGTACTATACAACCAGTTTAAAGTCAATTTTGCAAGTAGGTTTTTCCTACTAGCAAGTAGTAAGGGGTTTTGTTTTACTTAAGTTGAACGTCACTCACAATTGATCGCAATTGTTGCATTTCTATAAACATTCCAGTCATCTCCTTTGGAGGAGAAGCTTTAGAACCGAGTTTCACTTACGCTAGAGCTCATCAGTAAATACAATTGTTATGCCGGGACTATAACTCCGACCGCGTTTTCATGAGACAAACATATTGACCACTGTGTCACCGACATCACATTAGACACGGATGAATAATCATAAGCAAACGCGCAGCCACACTCACTTTTCATCAACCCTACGTTCACTCTTGTTGATTGGATAACGCGCATGTATACGCTCATATGTACTGTGGTATCAGACGGAGTAAAAAACGTTTCACTTATATAGGTGAAATTTAATACATGCCCTAGTGTGTGTTCATCTGGAAAACTCCTATCACGTCTTATATGTGGTTAACTGGACCTAAAGTTACTCTGTTGATATATGGCTGGAAAAGAACCAGCGCAATAAAGACCGCAAGGTTGCCTCACCAATTATCGTGAAATGACGCAATCACGTAAATGAATTACCCTGTTCTATTTGACTGTTCAGAGATACTTCAAAGTCTCACAATATTTCATGCATATTAACGAGCCACTTACGTGTTTCCGAATGAAATTTCAAGCCGCATGACTTGAACTAGTTTGCTTGGAAGTACTGGACTTGATCCCACCCTGACAGTTTTGACCATCTTTTCCCTGCACCAAAGTTCTGTCCGGCCATTTAGGTTGCCTGTCATGTTTGGCGCTGTATCCACTGACAGACTTACACCAAAATTTCCGCGCTGAACTTCAAATCGTCTGATGTATCCAATTCAAAGTTGATGATTTATAATCTCTCTAAAATTGGATAGGGTCCACTTCGGATTCAAAACGATGTGAAACCTTCCAAGCGTTAAGAGTTCTGATGTTGATTTTTCCTTTGAATCCGGTGAGCTCGTTGTTTACCACAAAATAAGTAGGATATCTTAGATTACTTGATTTGCGTCCTTTTCTTTCTACTTTGCCGGCATGCTGTTTAGCGTGTCTTAAAGGCGCTTCCCTTTTTGCAGAATGGACGGTTAGAATCTTCACTATTTTTGTGGAACATTATTTTCAAAAGTAGTTGTACCTTGCGTGCATCCATCTACGACTGAAAAGCAAGTTGAAAGTTAATAACCCACCTTCATTGCTGTTCTGTTAGTTGGAATATTTCTTACTCAGGGACATTGAAGGTAGTAACAAAAGCCGCTGATACACCGAGGCTATATCACTGGTACGCGTAGCAACAGGCGCAAAACATCAAACATCAAACACTTAAATTAAAATGTTACTTTCTTTTGAGTTATCATCCTAATCCAACTAGAATAAGTTTGCTAACAGTAAACTCTTTCAATCAAGCAGTAATGGAAGACACAGTTCACAAGAAACATAGCACTGTGTTGCAGTTGCTATGACGCAGACTTAGGCGTTCATTTGTTTGTAGCTGTTATTTGTAACTGTGGCTAATTCAGTTGTTACTACACATCACTATTAATGTTGTTTAGCCGCTAGGTAGAAGTAGTATTACTCGGTCGTAGCACAGCTTCTAATTTCATGTAAGAATTTTTGTAATGTAGGTTTCTGATATCTATACAAAACATGATAGAATAGGAGAAATTCACAAATGAGCCCAAAGCTACTTATAGAAAATATCCAATTTTGGAAACACTGAACCAGTAACGAGAGCAAGCCAGGGTCAGTGAGGTTGTGTAATTTGAGGCAGTTGACTGGTGTAATCAATCTGGTAACTTCAGATTCTACACTGTGAAATGTTAACCATTATGCCGGTTTATGCTCGTAAAGTTTATTCTGGCAGTACTCTCTTAATAAGTCCTATTGCTTGTGCCGGCCTTGGAAAATCAAACATTGGCTATCTATGTAATAAATTATGATATCTCCTCAAGTATGTTGTTAATTAGCCTGTAAACTGGTGCAAACGTCACACTACTTCGGGGAAACAACCAAGGCGTATTCAAATGGCAAATGTTGCATATTTGACTGTACTAATAGTTTCGGTGCGGTTGGCAATTGTGGACCAAGCTGTTCACCTGAAAAGCCAAATTCGTAGTAGCTATGGAGGTCACTCCATGGGCATATATTTGTACTCGTTATAAGCAGATGGATTCAAAAACTGCTAGTCTCAAAAAAGTGTACTCTATCTATACTGGAAAACAAAAAACTGAAGGAAGTCCAAAGACAGCTTTATTGACCCACAACTTTCAACCTGAAAATCACTGCAGAAACAAGACATGAAGGGCACATTCAATAGAGTATTCTTCCACCAAGAAACACTTTCTACGGACAGCGCAAGCATTTCTTCTTAGATGGATAACTGAGCCCACACGGAATCTGATTAACGAATGTGACTGAGCAATTCAGAAGTAAACATTATTAACATCCTCAGGATAGAAATGCCGGATTAAGTATTTCTGGGATGTGTTCTATATCCTTTTGAAAATCGTACCCTATCTTGCACCCTCTAAAAAGATGCATCCCATTGAGTTAACTTAGTTTGCAACCTGCTGTAAAGATTGCGCAATCAACAGGTGAGAGCAAATGAACACCCATCAGAGTGACATTCGGGTTAACCTATATGGAAATCTAGTCGGAGTTAGATCATCCATTTGTTGTCGTTTAACTGGAAGAGTTCACGCGGTTGTATATACTGTCAGGCTGTTTAGGCTTATTCAAGAGCCGTAGAAATAATAATTGAAGGACATGAAAGGACATGTTTGTAACCGCTGTTTAATTTAGAATAGCGTTCAAATTAAGAGGCATAGTATGAGAAAGATTAAAGTTTAAGGAGTGTTCCTGGGGTTTTTAATATTTCAGGATGTTCGCAACATAAGTAGAACACCGGTTGCCTCTCTATTTTTCTCGGCTAAAGAGCCTTTCGTTTGTATTGGCAATGCGCAACTTAAGTAATCAATTCCAGATGGTCACATTCCAAAACAAAATTTCCAATATTTTCTGTGCGCTTGTATTTTCAATTTGACATGTCCGAAATCTCAAGTAAATCGAAATATTGTTGAGCAGCTGTCGACAGCCAGTTTCGTGCGCATAAAAACAATTGACCGTTAATTTTCGCTTATCGTGGGTTTAGCTGTGAGTACCACTCAGGATCCAGTCGGATTTGTAATTTATGCCGTTCCACTTAAGTCTTGTTGTTTTGGTTTCATGCTAGTCACACTTTTACGTCTGCCGAGAGTGTGCGAAGTGAATTCATATCGTGATTTGTGTCTTCTTCAAATATTTTCATTTTGTCGGTTACAAAACATTAGAGTTGAAAACATAATGATTCAGTTGAACGCAGCACCCATTGATAACTGCCAAACACTGGTCGTTGAATGCTCTGAGGCAAATGACACAAAGACCGCGAAGGTCACGGAAAGTTGCTGCTACTAGGTGTGTCCTTCTTCGGTTAAAAACTCCCATTGCTATTTTCGGCATCCTGGAGCAAATCGTACCTTACGACAACCCATAGGTTGCTGGCCACAAATTCTAACAGGCTTGCTGTCAATCTAATAAAACACACGCATGGTTCCCTACACTTCGTCCACTAGCGGCACAGCGAATGCATCACTCTGAAGAGGAAACCAGCTAAAAGTAATTGTTTAGTGGAAATTGTACAATGTCACAATTTATGGCCCCGTGGTTTATAGAGCTGGACGTAGCCCAGCTGATCTCAATTGTCCAGCTGATTGGGGGTAAGAAAGAGCTTTGTTCAGGCAGCTGAACGTGCACTACAGTATCCCAGAAGCTGCTGCACATGAACCAGTTGAAAGCACAATAGTTGTCACAGTTAACGCAGCAAACGGGTATGAAACTTGCTGAATGCATCATCTGTTATCTTAACATAACCCATCGTTTACGAAGGTTTACCATCGCCCCCTCGAATCCTCTGGTAGTCCAACATGACGTTAGGCCGGAAGTCCACAGGTTATAGACTATTACACAATTTAACGCAAAACATGTAGTTCGCAGTCAGAGATGTTCAGATTTTGCTACAAGACGATCCTAGTTATGAGACTGGAACACTACTGTTTACAAGCCACCTCTGTCCACAGCGGCTTCGCGAATCGGTTGCAAGTTTCGTATCATGTTTCTATTGGCTAACTATCTAGAACAGAGGGAAAATGCTTTCTATATTTGGCAGATTTATCTCTTCTTCACACACGCGTATAACCCCTGCGTCTCTATGTAGTGTTCATTCACTCGCGCGTACCGACTTGTACTCGACCTATTAATTTTATTGACTGTTCCTATGGTCTCTCTATACCGCTAGGACAAACTTCATCTCCTGCAGTAAGCGGCTTCTGATAGACGTTGTCAATTTCCCTTGTACCCTGACGCAACTGTTGACGATTTACATGTTGCTTATATTGCCCCTATCTAGTGAGTTTGAACGAGGACGAAACTAGGCGTATTTGATGATTTAAGATAAAACCACATGGATCAATTGACTTTTATTGTGTAGATTACAAAAAAGGATAAGAAAGCTTAAAAACCAGGTTAAGCAGAATAGAAATGTCACAAATGCAAGCATGCCGTTGACTGTGACACGTTACCACCCTGCATAGTGTTTTTGACTAGCGATCTGAGTGATCACGAGGACCTCAAACGACCAGAAGATATCTATTCGGTTTATTCAAAGAATGAAACAAGGCTTTCACACTCTTGTCTGCATCAAGGCGTGACAACCGGACGACTTTACCCAACTGTTGGCAATCTCGGTAAATATCGCCCGATGCAGGAAACACTCAGTCAGCATGCGCAGTACGTGACCCAACCATTACAGTCTGCGCAATTCAAGTATTCGATCAACTGATGGCGTATTTTATGCTTTTTATGATATGTACTGGCGGAAAACCGCGTTGCTCACGTGATCACTTCATTTGGTGCGGGCTGATTAGCGGAGACAGCGATGGTTAAACACCGAAAGTATCCTATCTTCATAGGCAGACTACGTTTCCGAACCATAGAGTGAGACGGGCCTCATGTTAACATTATATATTCCTTCTTTCGGTGACAACCGAATGCCTTTCTGACGACAAAAATGACACAGGTTGAGGAACATAACATGTGTCTTTGTTATCCATCAGCTATCCAAATGTGCAAAATTGTTCAAAGTCTCAAGCGAATTTTATACAATAAAGAGGATGGGATTGGGATTGCACTTTTTGCTTTAAAGATACGAAGCACATTACATAAAAGTCAGCCCCATTGTTCACTCCGTTCAGCATTATCAGCAAACTTTCCGCAGAAGGATCAAACAACCCAGTGTCATCCCCCTACTCCCTATCCGTTAACTTAACGCCAGGATGAAACTCAACACCAGGCTCATTGCCCTCAACAGCTACACGTTCTCAAATGTCGTCGATGGTAAAACTGAACAAAAACAGGGAGATCAGACACCCCTGAAGAACATCACTAGTAGTAAACACTCAAAGCAACAGCGCACAAGCTGCCATCCTGCTTAGAAGGTAAAAATGCATCTATTTGTTTCTGGAACTCACTTGGGAAAAAGGCAATTCCACAGAAAAATTTTAAAAAACAAGCGAATCAAAGAGAGCTCGAAGCCTCAAAAATAGCAATACTGTCGACGGCATGTAGGAGTGTCGAGGCTTCAAGGTCAGTTGCAGGTCCAAGCGTGATTACCACATCGTCGACCAAATCAAAATCTTGTCTGCTCTTTAAATATCTAATTTTCCTTAGAATTAGTGAGTCGACGTAAGATACAGCCATTGGATGACCTGGAAATGAGAAATACGGGACCGATTCTTTCGTGGTTTTCACGTAGACATCAAACTTCCTTCATGAAATGGAGGGGTACTGTTATTAGGCATCAATCAATAAATACTTATTCAGTTCCCCAAACTGCATGAACTAAACTTGTCAGTTCAGATACCGGCCTCTCTCCACCATCGTTGAAGGAGGATGAAAAAGAAGGATAGGGTCCAGGAACTTTGTTAAGCTCCACTTGCATCACACCCAGGACCTCATTTGCTACCGAAAGGATACGCCTAGGTTGCAGCACCTGATAATTTGTGTCAGACCCTCTATATTGTCTGGTTGAGATCAGTTGAACTGTCGCACAAAGTGTTCGGCCATCTGTCATTTGATGCGATTGACTGGTGATAACAGAAAGTCATTTCAAACATGGTCTTACACAAACGCGTTTGACCGCCGGCACAACCACGGATCACTGAAAATAGCTTTTCTCTATTTCAAAGTAAAAACCTCGCCGCTTCTCTTTCGACCATTCGACCAAGTGATGCTCGTAGTCCTTGCTCAGACATTCAACCACCGTGTGTTTAACTTTTCGACAACGGCGATCATATTCGTAGACAAGTTGAACCAAGCGATGTTTGTCTATGTTTTACGTGACGTTACATGTACACAGTTTCTTCAGATCATTCTTTTCACAATTGTAATGAATTAATTCCGGTGTTTGCTGGGTCGTGTCATCTAACTGTAACTGGCTAGCTTGCTGATCAATATTTTCTAATAAGCAGCCTTTACAATCTCTTCGCCCAAATATCGATTAACTTTCTTGAACTCATGGATATATGACCCCTGAGCAAAAGACCAAACTAAACGAACAAGCAAAACGGCATGATCTAAGTCTACGTGGTTGCTCTAAAATACACCACAGTCGTTAACAGAAAGGCGCTATTTGTAAATGGCTGCTATATGATTAAGTTGTGTTCATGACCTGGATGCATGAAACGGTCTGCATGTGAAACAATGCTTCTCTGATGTAAAAGGGTACCCAAAATACATTGATCTTGTGATGCGTACGGCTGCGATAGTTGTTCACTACTAAACGTGCGTTGCGCTAGGACGTGAAACATACTATCAAGCTGCTCCCCATCTGGAAGAAGGTGACAAAGTTTTCATTTCAGGTGACAGGGTGTTTAGTCTGCTTCAAAACAGGTCGAGGAAGGTGTCGTAAGATGCACTATGGGTGGCATTCGAACCAATAATCGTAGAAGCGTATGCCTACATAATGAGTACACAGTGCTTCTCTGATTTGTGTTCACACAATTCAAAGCTCTAACGACTATTCACTGGAATCCAATCGAGTAAACAATACTCTGTTATTTTTTGGACTATGCATAACTTCAAAATACCTTGTGGGAAACCGGCAACTTAGTTTACTGATAACGTTTAACCGCTGGTACACAGGCTTCTTCAGAGAAGATATCTAATTCAGGTATAGGGAATTTATGAATTATTGATAGTGCCTAAAATCGTGGGGTTGCTATGGATTGGGAATAAAAACTTTATCATTTCCCCCATCCTAAAATGTATTTCACCACAAGTTACTACCTGACTACTTCATCTTTATTCCTATGTATAATGCAGTTTTAGTTTCATTTTCAACAGTCTTCATGATATTTCTCGTAAATGTTCTACTTTCGCTTCGTAGTACTAGCTGCTCAGTATGACACCGGCGACAATTTTACCCGTCTTGGTAGTACCGATAGTTTCATTCGCTCTCAAAGCCTTCAATATTGTATTTTACTTAGTGCAATGTTAAGGGTCCCCCTCTGTTGTGATCTGAGAATATCAACCAGTTACAAACGCACATTCTCCGCATTCTCTGTTGTCAGTTTAACACTTGCAATAACCTCTTCCGGTTTTATTTGTGACCTACATGTAGAATCATTCATAACTTCATCTAGAAAAACATGTTTTGTCCTAGACAGGAAAGTCGATCACACAACTAAATTTACGGACGTTACTATCCGTTCGCATTAAATATCTAATGTTATGGCGAACAGCTGATGAACCTATTAACTTATGTACATGTGAATGACAAAGTAGCGAACAAGGCTTGCTTTCTGTGTTTGATCATCAGGCTTATCGCAACACAATAAATGTGAAAACAGTAGCTGGGGTGAGTCAAACACAGAAAACAAGTCTTTTTCGCTACTTTGTCGTACTCATGACTCCATTGGGTATTTTCGAGCGAATTATGTACATGCCTCTCTCTACCGCGCTGTCTTTGGAGCGATTTGATTTTTAGTGAATTCCTAGTCAGACAGCCGAAGCGTCCAGGTTGCCAAATGGTCTTCACACTTTCGCGCAACAGGCTTGCATGAGTTCGGACGTCATTAAAACTCTTTATAGTCAGGCAAATCCGATGTTTCACGAAGGCTTTCTATGCGGAACGGGCAATGTTTTGTTGTCCTCGTGGATTATCTGGAGGCTTGACGACGAGAAGAGGCTGTACCGGGAGTTAAACATTATCGCTACATCAAATTACCGCTTGTCTACGATTTATTCTGGAAAATCATTTTGCTTTGGAATCACACTTTGACCACGAGATTCAGCTTTCGTGTCACTGGAGACCCTGAGGTGGATCCAAGTAACTCTGTTAGAGTCAGGACATAGCGCATATTAGGCTGGAGATTTGAGAGAGTACATGCCAGAGTAACATAATGAGCAACTGATCGGAGAATAAGGACACAGGAAGTGATTATGCTTACTGGTTGTCTTAACTAGAAAAAAGAATCACAGACAGGAGGTTCGGAAAAAGCAGAAAAGTGGTGGAAAAAAATAGAACCCGAATGTGGTATTGAACAAGAGATGTCAATTTTAGGGAAGTCAAAACGTCTGATACCCCCCGGCCATCTATGTCGCGAAAGGTATTTACTTTGAAGCAGCCGACCAGCAGTTTCTTAATCATAAGTCGGAATTGCAAGACAAAATGAGAAGGCTTTCTTGGGTGACATTTCCCGGAGCCAAGGACGCAAATTTCGAACTCAGTTGGCAGTAGAAAGCTTTCTTAGCTCGAGTGTACAGTGAACAGGCCACTGATATCTGGTTGTGAGTATCTATGTTCGCAGTAAATGTGTTTGTAGGTACAACTGTCTTTTGAATGATAGCAAACTTTTCTTGACCGTATTGGCTAACACACCAGCAGTCGGTAGGCCTTTGGGTGATTGAAACGCTCAGCTTGACGGTACATTTCCCAAAGTCCTTCTTCATTATTCATGAAACAGCATTGACACGACCGCAAAAGCAGTTCTGCTGTAGACCCACAGAATAATGCCTCATCACTTAAGTTCTCCTATAATGCAAGCAGTCCACCATGCAGCCCTACGTGTTCAATTGTTTCTCAGATAATCGAAACCCTATACAGGAGTCATGACCATATTATTTCCTCCAGCGAAACAATGGACGAAGCAATTAGACAGAAAACCAATACGACGTCGTGGTGATTATGTTCACACACGAGGCAGGTTTTAGTTAATCGACGTTAACTGGAATTGGTAGGAGGGCGAGGATCAAATTGTTGCGTATAGTGAGTATACTTGGGTGGCATGTGTAATTTGGCTTACAGTGCTGCTGTACAAAAGCTTGTCAAGATTTTGAGGCCAACTAAGAACAGAATTACAAACTACGGTTTGAAAGATAACTTCAGTTTCGTTGACTCTGTCTCAAAATTTACTGCATCCGGTAAGAACATGCCATCTTTGGATGGTACTTCTCCATTTTTGAGTGTACCTTGGTTCAACCAGTATAACGTTTTGTGATCATATCGCAATGTGCCGCATTAAAGTAAGTTTACATGTAACTGAGATGCAGGAGATACCGATGTCTTATGCTAGTAAAATTCGGTATCCTTTCAATGGTGGAAATCAGCGCAAGGTTGACGGTTTGGTTACTGGTTTACCAGTGGACCAGGCTTTATAAGCGTGATTGAAAATAATAAGTTAGATAAATTTATTAATTCGACCAATTATAACATGTGGATACCTTCTGCGTGGTGGACAACACGGAAGATTTTAGACTTTTTGACGAAGCACATAAGAACATTATGTTCACTCTGGATTGACAAACAAATTATCATACGTTAATTTTGACTTAACAGTAGCACACGGATCAGGTGGGTTGTTATTGCGAAATGTATACTGAGAAAAAACACTACCTACACTCCCCAGCTACGTGTCAGTTAGTGTCAACCGTGGCTTTGTACGTTAGATGACGAATAAGGCAAACAGTATTTGTGTAAAAATAACACGTAGGTAGAGTTACACATGTTACGGAATATTCTCACTATCAATGTTTATATTCGATGAATTCATTACCAGAAACGTGCAAAAGAGACTCACACGAACCTGTACAAATAAGGTTAGAACGAAGGGATTAATATAACATAGCCATCTAAGAGGCAAAAGCCGAACTGATAACGCGCCAGCTAGCTGGTGTGGGGGCACTGTAGGCGCTGTCATGACATTCCACTGAAATCGGATGGTGCCACTTACTCCTGAAGATAATATTCTTAATAATTTCATCTCATTTTTGGTTCATTAGTTTGACTAATCGTGTGGTTCAGCATATACTGGACACACCACTCAGCGTTTATGGGAAATAGTTCGTAAAAATTGCTAGACACGGTATTGCTTCGAAACGACAGAGATCAACATCCTAACCCACCCGGTTAACTGTGACCGACACACAGACACTGAAGACATTTCACATTGTCTACGGTTCTCCAGGCACCGCGTCATGAAAGATCATGTGGCGGTCGCACTGCGACTGCACCACCAGGAGTGAGCTGCACAAAAACAAATCGTACACAACTAGGGATTATCGTGGTGAAGTACATACATGCAAACTATATACTAGTTTGATCACTGCCCTCCATTCCATTCTAATTAACGTCGACTTTCTAAAACCTATCTGACTCATGAGTACAACAAAAAAGAGGTTGTGTTTACGTTTTATCCAATCACCTTGTCCAGCGTTTCATTTCTGGTAAATAACTTCCTTATTGATACTTAGTATGATCTATAATTGTGCCAGCCTAAAATGAGAATTTGTCAGAAACTGTTGTTCACTAGAGAAGATCTGTTAACTAATTATCCTCTAAATGGCTTTATTCATATAGGTGTAACTGTTAGGCCTGAAGTCAGAACAGCCGTTCGAATCAATGCAGTGTCCAAGTCTGGCCAACGCAGGATTGGTCAATCTGGTTGTAAGCCAATAAACAGGTGACCTGGAAACAAGTTTCAAAAACGACAGACAGCAAGATTTAACACTTGGCGAATTTCACCACATTGCATCGGGTACATACTGTAACGCTGTCGTTCATAGAGTAGTGCCACACAAGGCTTAACCAAAGAATTACGCAACCATACGCAATTAATCGATGGATTTGTTTGCTTGTCACGGCATTTTCAGGTGGATGACCACATATTTGTGGTTGCAGTGGAGTTGCTGCCGTCTGGAAGTAAAAACGTCCACAACGGGCCAAAACAAATGACGATTGTTGATTACCTAAACCACTTTGAAAGTGTTGTTATGATAATCTTAAGATTAACGGTCAACAAACGACGTGCGCTCACAGATGTCAACTAGTTGTTTTGCATTGGCTGCACAACACCAGCTACTGAGCCTGCTACATTTCACATTCAACCCACCGTTGGACCATTTTCGGCTACATGGCTACGCAACTGCCATTAAATTCAATCCGTTTAAATGACATGACACCCACATTGAAACCGGTAAATACAATGAGACTTGACATATATAGGTAGTGGAAATCCCACCACATGGATTGGTATTCGGCCGAGTAAATAATGCACCGTGAAGAAGGTGCACAACATTTTCGACCAACTGCAGATCAAAGTCGTCGACTGAGTTGTTCCATTACACCATCACCGTTGTAGGCAAGTTTTAAGGCGACGCTCCGTTTGGGTCTAGTTATGCCTCTTTTTGTTACCTGGTCAAGTTTGCCCTGCCGCTGTGTCTGTGCGCGTATGAATTCGCACCTCTATTCATGAATTTTCTTTGACTGTGTCACATAAACACTAAAAATGCCGTATATACTTGATGAGATGCAACAAAAATCACTAGGTCTGCTGTTCCACAGTTTCTGTTTTCAACCATATTTCAGGGAGCAGACGCTTTCGGTAGGTAACCGACAAGAAAACGTTGCAAGAATCTGTCCTCCGAGTACAGCCCGCTAAATAATTTTGTTGTCTGTCAAACAACGAACAAACACGCCTTAGCTTTTCCGAAGAGCTTGCAATACACCGTATGAAAGCACCATTATGTATTCAATAACGAATGCTTTTGGATCTATCGCCACCTTGTAAATATGTTAAATAGACTGATTCTTTTCTTCATTCTTAGTTCTTTATTCCCAGTCTTGTGTTCATTTTAAAACTACACTTACATTCGTATCGGTTACCAATATTTGTGACCACCTGATCAAACAGTGATTGACTACTTCGAAAATTTTACCTGTAGGCCCCCAAATATTCAAATGTTTGTATTTCATTTTGCATATGTAGTTGAGAGCATTAAACAAAACGATGCTTAAGCATGCATACTACTTGACGGTTGTTGCTTTCTTCGAGTAAAAGTCGTGGTTTAACTAGGGAGGAGGTGATTTCGATAGGCTGGCTTGTCCACATGTTTAGTTGGAGGAAGTAATGCCTATGCATGGACGTGATAGTCCTGTAAAGTCCAGACCAAAGCGTCATATATTCCTTAGTCAAGTCAGCTGAAATAATATTTTATTGGTGTCTATAACAGCATCAACCAACATCTTGAGAAGTAGTTATTTGAAGCTATTCATGATATTAAAACAATCCAGTGTCCTCCCTTAACGATTATTTCAGTGTTTTCACCATTTGACCTTTCATGTTGTTCAATTTTGCACTAATCGTTAACGAGAAGACGTGAGATTAATGAAATATTTGCTTTCTGTCCCTCTATTCAGGTCGATCACATGAGAGGAAACCTTCGCTAGAGCGGAAATTAATCTATACAAGGTCACCACCTGTGTAATGAGAGAGGATGGGGTCAAGCAATGAAGTATGTGATAATACAAATACTAAAAAATAGGGGATGTTCTTCTTCTTGATTTTCACAGCAAGCCAAAAGTAGTTAACCCACAGGAAATATTTGTTCCAAAAAAACCTGTGTAGATGCAATTACCATATAGGGGGAATAGTAATATGTTGTTTCCAATGCGAAGGTTGACACAAGTAATCCATCGAACGAACAATACAGCCATATTGCGCTTACTCAATCGCATCAAGTCATTCATAATTTTTCACATTAAGGTATAGATACCATAACTGTCTCCTTCACACTCTATTTGCCAGTTCACTCGCAGCTGCGGCGACGTTTACGTTGGCGGAACCGATTTATCTCTACGCCCCAGGTTGAAGGAACATGTGCCCAAATAAATCGAGGACTGAGTGTGTGGTGTGAACGGAAGCGCCCCAACCAAACAGTGCAAGCCGACTTCCTCGATCGTCAGATGACTTTTGAAAACCGATCGTATAGTCGATCCGACAAACACTTTCCCTGTGTTGATGCATCATCACAAGTCCGTCAGCCTCAAGTCACCCGAGGCGTTGCTTGTCATGCGTAAAAAGCCAGTACTCGGCACACAAAAGCTGTTGACTTTGAACCATAATGTTGGCCAGTGGCAGAATAATGTATGGAATGACTTGATTTATGAGCTCACTTCGTATAATTAATTTTGACTTTCACCGCTGCTATGCCTAGCAACTGAGGAGAACACGAAATTTCGCGAAATTGATCTTCCGAATTCCTTATTCAAAAGCAAACAAACCGTTTGATATGGTAGAATTCTGATGAAGCCAATCAGGAACGTCTAAACCGAATCCGTTGCAACGGCGAATTCAAACTGTGGAGTGAGGCACATATTCCGAAGTTTCTGATGGCCTAGTTATTGAAACCATTTCAGCGCAAAGCTGTTGAGTTCCACCTTTTGCCGTTTTTGTCAGTCCGCTGCTTGTCCGGTGTAGTTTCTGACCTTGTGTAAACTCATTCATTCGTTCAATCGACAGTTTCCACTGTCCGTTTCATTCCAGAATTGACTATCATCGTAAGTAGTCTAGATTAATGTGTATATTATATTCAATTATACTAATTATCATTTATTTTCAAGGGCAGTTGACACATATTTATTCTAAAACGAAACAAACGGTGATGAAGAAACTTAACAGAGGCGCTGGTGATATTTTCAGTTTCGTGATCGAAAGTAACCAGATAGAGTCGTTGGCTCTATCTGGAATTACTGAACACTTAACAAGTCAATGCTTGCATTGAGACCGTTCGTTTGGCACCATGAAGAGGTAGTTCAGCGTGCCGAATACTGTTATCACTATGTTACCATTCATCTCTAATGCGTACATTTCCAATTGATCCAAAAAATCCAAGAGTTTGATTTTGCCAGTATATTCAGAGATTTGTAAAAGTTGCTCCCAGCAAAGGATGCGAAGCTGCTTTTTGCTTTATATTCAAAAACTGCAAGATCTTGACGGGACCATTTTCATTATCTTAGTATATTTATTAAAGCTTACAAGAGTTCAGTAACCAGCTGCTCAAGATTTTACACTTAGAATATACAGATGGGTCGCAACTCTACTTTCTCAACCACTGTGTTAAATGCTGACGAGTAATTAGTAAAACAATAACACAATCGGCAAATTCAATCACGGTTACGCAAGAACGAGCTTAGAATGGTTAGAGGTTTTGCCGACGTGTGCTGTTATTTTTCAGCATTATTTTATCTTATAGTTACCGTCTTTTATACGTTTAATAACCATTTGTTGCGCATAACAAATATTATGCTGGTCAACTTTCCTTATTTTTGACTACAACCACAGTTTTTTATATGTTTCTCATCAGTTTTAACCGTCATAAATTATCCAGCTAGCTCATAAGGAAAGAGAAAACATAGACAATAGATCCAGTTTAAGTTGTAGGTTAAATGTTCAAAGCACATCCACCGAGGACGGTGCATTTTACATTGGAGCCCGTGTAGAATGTGAACGTAGTATTGTATTTGACAAACTTAACTGTCCTCCACAATGGTCGGACATATCTTATGCTTCCAAGTTGTGCACACACAAAATGTGGCTAAACTCAAGGTCAACTGGTGAGTGTTCGCTTTTTAGGCGGTGACTGACCAAACTAATGAAAACTGACAAAAAATCACGAAAAATAATAAAAACATTATATGAACTGGCCTTAAGATGAAATGTGAACACGAATTAAAGTGGTTATATGTCACGAGATTCGCTTAGGGAGTGTAAGAGTGTGATCATAAATATAAGATATTGCGTTTGTGGAAACAACTTCTGGATTGAAATAGCTATGTGCTAAGTGATACGTAATTCACGTGGTTGACCATCATCTCCTTGCAAGGAGAGGGATCAAATTTAACACAGTTTAAAGTTATTTGCTAAAATAAATCCACTAAGAAATCTAAACCACTGTGTTATTTTTGGTCACTCTGTGTGTATGTATACTACAGAGTTGCGAATTGGACATAGTGACAAGAAATTTGACAAGTGCGATTACTGAACGTGCTATTTGTATAACTAAAATATCGAGTCGAAAAGTAGACAAATTGTAAGCACACGGAGAGAAAATGTGAGGAGATGAGAAAACTCGTTCTCTTCGGGGCGCTGTTTAAATTGCAGAAATCCTATGAACAGACAGTGGGATGTTGAATACCTAGCTTCCGTTACTATGTTCTAGCGGGAAGATGCGAGCATTTTAGTACTCTGGGTTGCAATGGAGCCTCCACGTACTCAAACCTTGAACTTTAATCTATATGTGAGTACATAGAAAATGTCGGTTGATATTGGGAACTGCGTATGAATAAGAGAATCACTTAGCAGCCCACTATTTCGTAGAAAGTTATTCGTGTATCCTACATGCCTGACATATTGGTCTCCCGATGTTAATGGAGATAAAAGGGTTGATGAATCCATTATTACTGACTCATCGTCGTCGTCCTTATCCTGAAAGACTGCAATGCGTCGGTGGTTCTCATTGGTGTTTACCATAAAATCATGAGGAAAAGGAAAAGCCCCCTATAAGGTGCGGAACGTAGGGAATGGGAGAAGAACAAAGACGACTGCGTCTACACTCAAACATTCAACCCCATTGTGCTTACGTCTTGAAAACGTCACCCGAAAAACAGCTGCTTTACGGTTTTCAGAGCCCCGTCTCATTAATCGCATTTATCTCACTGACAACTCAGTCAACCTAGGGTAGCACTCACGTAATTGGGCCCAGTTAACTGCTATCTTATGTAATCTCCAGCCATCAATTCGGTAAGTTGTGAGAACCTGTGAGGCGACCTGAAGTGTCTCACATCTCAATGAATGACTTTACTCCGTTACGAATGTTCATCGGCAATGAGGCGTAGGAGTCTGACCACAACTGAATTTATTGGAATTTGCCTGTACATCTCATTCTTGTATACCCAGAAACGTGTCTTCCAGACGTCGGAACTGCTTTAGCCAATCCTCACCCTGTTAGCCTGTCAGGATCCACTTTTCCAGTACGTGCTTAACTACAGTTTGACATTGATCTAACTGACCTCCTTAACCATCTGTTCTCCGCTTATCCCCCTAATTATTCCTTCGCAAAATTGTGGTGAGAACTGTAATGTAGTTAGCCTGTTGATGTTCGCTACTCTGTATTTTCTAGTCCATTATGTGTCCACCTCAAACCTTATGCCAGTCAGCCGCGGAATCAGCAGAAAGAGCGAAGTTTGCCAGACAAGTAGCTGGCATTATTAATACGTAGCACAACAATCTAAGCAGTGCATACTGAAGGAGTGAACAACGGAATCCTGTTGGCATTCACTATGAAATGTCCTAACCGTTTAGTTTCTGACCCGTTGGTTTCATCCAATACTTGGCGACCAAACACAAACATGGATGGTAATACTATTGAAGATAACATGTTTTCTACTGTGTGTGGCCGAGTTTTATAGCCATAATTTAGCATAGCACGCGTAGTCCCCTACACACACGCCCTTAAGCTACAGACAGGCGCCTCTCTGTCATCGGAATTGTCCTAGACTAACGAATACGTCCTCGCTTTGGTGATATAAGCTTTTGCTACATTCCTTATAAATTCACCGCTGCTGATGGAAATTCCCTACTACATGGACAGGTCTCCAGCCTTCATAATATCAGTACTCAGCGTTTAATTCATGTAATGATTATCTGATGAGTGATTAATGTAAATGGAGGTTGGGTGGAATCTGAGAGCTAAACTGAATAGGACAGCAAGAGATGGGTAAGTAGTGTGATGTTACTGCCTATCCACCCTGCTGTGCGCAGCAGATAAAGTAATCCGTTGTACACTATGAGACGGCAAAAGCACTATGGACTCAGTGGTGTTATGAATATTCGTAGCTGTATGTGAGTGGTGATATTGTCAAGACTCCCAGATCTAGAGAGAATAACGATGGTAATTCTCAATAAATCATTTGGCCTAGGCATTGGGTGGGTGGCAGTGTAGTAGAACTATTAGTTTCTCCGAAAACGGATGCCAGCCTCACTACAACTCCGAAATTGGAAGACGATGAGACTGGGGTTCGTTACTGCTCTGCTCGTTGGCCTGCTCGGTTTGATTGACGCCGTCAGTGTCACTATCACACCGTTCAGTTTATCCCAACAGACCATCACAATACACAAGCTGTCACACCGCGTTTAAATGCAGTCTCATTGTGACCACAAGTACACTACCAGTAAGCCGACCAACTTCAAGAATAAACATTTTAAGTAAACCAGCTACTACATAATTTGACAAGAACGATATTTTTATGCAGCAACCGTCAGTCCTAAGGCCAGTGATCTCGCTGAAGTAAGTTTTTGGTTGCGGAAACGAAGATCACCATTTTCAGCCTTGTTTAGAGTTTTCACACCAAGTGAATATAAATAATGACGGAATGGTTCGAACCACAGTGTCGGTTTAAGGATGAACGTCACTTCATCCTAATCCTAAAGCCAATTCTGACTACTTGTGCTTACCATCGTTTTTTAATGTCCTGGTTAAAAGTTTTGTTTTATCGACCTGAGATTGCATAGTCAGTTTATTGGGGGAAAAGGTCAAGCTGGAACGACAACTACTTTGCCTCAGTACGAAATTTTACACTAAATTCCGCTGGACTGAAGCAAAGTTTTACTATTTTGTCAAATGTCTGAATAGCTTCAAGATAAGTGTTTTTTAAATGTTGCAAGAAATTTTACACGCCAAAATTCTGATAACAGTTTTCGCTTCTAGAACGAAGTTCCAACCGAACGTTTGCTCAATTATTGGTCATGTACTAACAACTAGAAACTATTCATCCAACTGTATTCTCTGTTGGACAAAACAGTAAAATTACTCGGTGTAAGTCGTGACTCTTACGAACAAATGTTTTGATCTAGCTGGATATCATCAACATCAGGAGGGCCGGCGAGTTGAAAAGTCTACCTGTGAAAGGGTTCCCCAATACTAATCCAGATGTTGATCTGTTAGACTAGTAGTTCTTGAATTCTAGGCTATTACCTAAAGTTAGTTTTTGTAGAATGAATAAAAAATACAGAATAAAATAAATGTCTTAGTTTTATGGTCACAGAACGGTGGTTGAACATGGCTTAATCTATCCATGAACGATTGTACTGTTACTTCAACCGTATGGATGAACATATTTCGGGTAATTAACGTATATTTTAAAATTTTCCGATACAAACCATTGTTACTAATGTGAACATTACTGAAAGCATTCCGAACGTACTGGTTATCTCCAGAACTGGAACTACTTGAAGCATCTTGGTAATGCAGTTCAACTAGACGAGCCATAAAGTTTGGAATATCAATATTTTTATAGCACCGATGAGTACTAGGGCATTTATCGTCAACACTAATAGAACATCAATTAAAATTGATTTAACTCCTCGCATTCCTATTGATATTTCAGTCAGCCCGTCTTGAAAAGTAGCAATATACACAGGTTTTGCTTTGGTTAACACTCGTTAGTAGTGCATATTCTTTACATTGTGGAGTTTTAAGCCAGCCGTTAGCACTGTGGTCAACACGGTGGCCTGAGGAAAGCATGATCGGAATTCGAATCCCAACAGTGGTAAAGATATGCACTACTGACGAGGTTCAGCTTGGGCGAAACTCAAGTGCGAAGTTTCTTGATGAAATGGGCTGACTTGAAAGTCTACGGGAATGTGACGGTCTAGCTTTCGTAAACAAAGTAAGATCTGGAGTGCGTGAATGCTGTTATCACTTGTCGAGCAACCGGGTCCAGTGCATACAAATGCCTACCAGTTTGTATTTTTTTGATAATGTTGTCAAACTTCTAAATTTACAAGCGTTCATTAATGTTCAAATTATTCCATTGTGTGTCAGTCTAATAGTTTTAGTTGCTTATCAGATTTATGGTTACTTACTAAGTTGCTTTCCATTTCTCTCCTACTCACTTGTGACAAGTTGAACTTACAATGTAATCCACCTGAATTGCGTCCTGTTATGTCATACCCTGTTTATCCAGTTGATATACTTAACCACCACTACCGTACATGCTGGCTGTGTATTGATCACATCACTTTCGCAGTATCAACAGGTGAAATGCGAGTAGAAGCAAGACAGAAAACAATGACCTTCTAACCCCTTTTTCGGGGACTCAATTTGGTGATACACATCAAAGTATCATTTTTCAAGAAGAATTTAAATTTTCAGAGCAAAAAATTGGTAAGAGGTGAGAGTTCATTATTCATTTCACTAAATTAACTGATGTTGATTATTCATTATCCATCACTGCGTTAACTGCTATTTGTTCTCCATACAATACACTCAACCTTCAACTCCAAATGGGTCAGAACCTACTAGATACTGAGATAGGTAAGTAGTTCATTTGATATGAAAGTCTTATAGACTGTAGTTCTAAAAGAACTAATCACTGACTGTAATTGAAATCAAAAAGTAAAAGTTTTAATTCGATTTGCTACCATGCAAGATATTTTCGAAAAAATTTACAAGATGAGTTTGTTGTAAGCAAAGAAGCTGGAAAGACACAATTTCCTTATTACGGGACCTGTCGCTATGAAGAATGATATATTGTTTTGTTGAAAATCAGGTTTGAAACAAGACAAAACTTGTTTCACAAAATGTTCTGTACTGAATTCACGCTGATTGTGTGAAACAGCAGTTTTACAAAACTGTGAAAGAACTGTAATCAGAATAGACAGGAAAATTGTTAATTGTGAATAAAAGAAATATTTCTTACCGGAAATTTGTTGAATAGTTTTGTTAATGTGGTCGATGTACTTTGTATCTTAAGTCACGGAGCGATATTTTGGTGTACATTTGGGTCTCTATTCAAGACTAGTAGAAACCACAGCCTTAGATTACAGGAGTTCGGCCACCTGAGTTGCTGGAAGATATTTCGTTTAACGTTCCCCGATGCTCTAATTCGTTCTACGGTTAGTTCAATTCAACCACTCGTTTTTGGTAGGGCAAAAGATTTCGGAGAAGTTGCCAGTTCCTCGACCAGAAGACTAATAAAGTTCACTTGTGAGTGACCTTCACATTTGCCATGGTCGTGCACTGCTCCGGTCTTCACGATCGACCTACGCCCTCGTGATAACCGTTGTCGTCATCCCGACTGCACGCCTAGACTGTACTGTCTAGACTTTTGTCTGGTCCATTTCAACTGACCTTTCTTATTGCCAGTCGCACACCCTATAAATACGAACGGGTTTGTGACCATGTTGTCTTCGGGCTGAGCGACATAAAGAAGCTCTGGTTGAACGCTAATCTTTTTTCTGTGTTCATGCGATAGCCTCAGACGGATGGGTTGGATGAGAAGACACTAACTGGCCGCTTGCACTCTGTTGTTCATTACCGTTATTGTTCGTGCTATTATCCTCCGTTTCATTGACCATTATTCCGTTTTCCTTTACGCGTTCGTAAGCCGTAAATCCAGTCACAATAAAATTCAAAGAGCATCCATCGTTCTATTAACGGCAAGAGAAAAGATTATGTGGACATCTTACACCAGTTTGTTTTTCGGAGAACTGTTGGACAGCTGCTTCCATTTGACTGAATTTACTGAGTACCAAGGAACCACAGAAATGGTTCACAGATTTTTGGCTACAAGAAAAAGAGGTGTAACAGCAAAATACCACTAGCCTCTCATCTGCTTTTGGTCAAACTTCATTTAAATATACCTTTTCCACTTAACACAAAAAAATTTCAATCCTACGTGCATGTTACTACTCACCCAAACCATGGGGATAACCCCAAAATTAGGGCTTTAACAATTGCTTTATACTTCTTTGTTGTTCACATAGTAATCATATTTCCCAAGGATAAAAATCTACTAATCACGAAATACTTAGACTAATTGTTAATCTCACGCAATCTGTGCTAAACTTAATGACAAGCTGATAATCTTTTGTATTCATCTTGCTCACAACTAGTTCACCTAATCCCATCCTTGCATTGCGATAATTGGATAATTTTAGAGTGGACAATCAGAAGACAATGTGTATGGTACGACTTTTAGCTTATGCTGTCTCAAATATTGTAATGGTGTTCATAACGTAAACGCAATTTGAAAAGCAGATAAATGGAGTAAAACATAGATGACTCGACACTGATTCGTGAATAGTGTTCATAGCCGCTCCGTTTCTCGGCTAGCACTTGGGGATGGCCAATTGACAGTACTTTTTAAGGCATGGCAAAGACACAATAGTTATAAATTACGAACGTTTACCAAGAAGGTTAATGAAGAGGCAATACTGTTAGGCGGTTCTTGAATGTATGCGATGGTAGATACTATGCTACTAACTGGCTGCGATGAACTCCTCAAAGCCACAAAAGAATGAATTGCCAAATTGTAACTGAGCTATTCATTTAACTGAAAGATATCGACGTTAAAACAAAGGCTGGCAGTAAGCAAAATGAAAAGCAGGTGACTTTATTGCAGAGGTGGGAAATGTCGTCTCCTGTTTTGTTGGTCAGTTAGTACTGACTATCCATTGAGATAAGCTTCAGACTGTCACTACCGTTGAAGTGCCTTACGATTTGGGGTACTTTTTGACAGAAATGATGAACTAACAGTTAGGCAACAGTTTTACTTCCCGTAAGTTGTATATTTGTACACTACTCAATGGTGACAGTTTCAGAATGAACCACTACCAAACTGAATGGTGTATACAAGATGAAACACCAGGAAATGCCTGGCAACTGGTAATCTTCTTTAGCTGACTTCCACAGTTCGAAAGCAAGTTTATCACTACTTGGTAACATTTTAGTCACATTTTGCATGATACATCTTGCCTTTGTGATCTAAACGTTTTTTCCCTGCACCACCAACAACCTTAGATCGAGCAGATAATGCAGAGAATTAGAACACTATTAATGTTTGAAAAATGAGAGAATGATTCATGAGATCTGTTTTGACGTTGAGTGATCAGAACAAACTTGTCTAGACATGGCGTTACGTATGCTTGGAAGCTGGATTTCTGGCGTACGACTAAGGTCACCCGTTGTTATGACTTATGTGTGTGAGAACAAAGAGGAAGTGGATAGGAAAGTGTAGGAGCTATACATTTTGGACGAAAATGTCATCACAGATAGCAATATACAGGAGTTTGACACTAAAGCTTAACTACTATATAACTGAGATATGAAGAACGAATCCTGGTATAAAGACTAAAGGAAGAAAAGGTATAAGCTGTTCTGGAAATCTTTATCTCAAAAGTGACACAACCTATATCAAGATGTTTATAAACTGCTGACAAATCTCAAATTCAAAGCGAAAGTAAGGTGGTCTCTACGAAACAGCTACTTTGCAGCTTTCGCTAAACTGCTTGCATTCCATACACTATCCAGAATGACAGCGAGATCCGTGGCGTACAGACCAACAGGCAAAAGCTTGCAATAAAGTTGTCAAAGCATACAGATAGTAAGATCTTGAAAAACTATGCAGTGCTAGCTTATCAAAATCTTCAACAGATACCATTAATTAAGAAGTATCACAAGGAACAACGAATACTTCGGACTGATGGTCACATCATCTGGAAAGCTCAGTGTCACAAACTAGTCTTCACTGAGCAAAACAAATGTGACCATTCTTGAAAGTTGCAAATTTTATTCACAGGACTGATATAGAAACCTTGAGGCATGGAGTGAGTGATGGCTTGTAGGCTGCTACGTAAAAATAGACTGTTCAGTTACATAATCAGGTAGTTTAGATATTGTCGTCAATAGTGAGTTTTGTAGACCTGTGAATATGTAACATTTCAACAAAAAACTTTAGCACGTGTACGGCTCAGAGAACAAAACAATGTTTAACCGAAATTATACAGTGGTCTGTTTATTGCTGAATCCTGCTTTTTTACACAATACAGAATATATCGGAACAATGATTCAAGAGTTGATACTGCAATAAAATGACTCACAGATAGGAGGAATATTTGAAAGAGATTATTCAACATTTGAGAACTGACGTCTGAGAAAAACAATAAGAAAAAGTAAACACTAGTGTCAATAAGCTGTTTTGGAATTTTATGCAAAAAGGGAAAGAATTGTAACACATGTACCGGCTGTTTCTACTTGATTACTCGTCACACTGGTGGACAACATCTAGGTAACGTGAAGACACGGAAGAACAGCATTCTTCCGATATAGCAGTTCTAGCGATAGTCCTGTGATAAGTAGACAGCAGGACTAAACATGAATCGAGGGCCAATTAAGCCATGAGCACGCTTTGTGACAATGCGTATTCAATCCGTGCGCGCTTTCTAGTTCCGATTGCGCCTCACAAATGCAGCACGTCATCTCCACGTTCCACATCGTAACGCACTGGTACAGCCGCATCACAAGTCAGATATATTGTTTCTCGTTTAATCAGACTGAATCTGAATGGTAGAGTTCCGGTGCACAGCTGATCTATAGTGAAGTTTCGTTCGTTTGTGATTGTGCTGGCAATCAACTAGCGAGCGATATTTTAAGGCTCTTTCTGTGCATCCCGTTTATTTTGAATCGGTGATTTATGGAAACCATGATTTTTACCATCCGTAGCTGAAGTATGTAACTGAAATTGTAGCCAAGATTTTGAAACCATCTTTTATGCGGGATTTTTGGCACGGTTTAGTACACCTCTGAGTCAATCAAAACCGTTCGAAGGGATTTAATCGTCCGATCTAATCATTCGCCGTCTACACAAAGGCAGGAACTCATCTTTTCTTGTTAGAGCTGTGGGTATCAGTGTCTGGTTAATTTCCATTACCTGTTTCCTGCTGTGTTGTAACTTGGATATACGGCCTACTAGCGCGTGAACAGACAACAGAATGACGGTTGGTGAAACGGTAGATAACGGGACGACGTTCCATGGTTCTGAACGACTGACTACGAAATATGCACGATTAATATGTATCTTCCCGGCCAAACCAATCACTTGAGACTAACGAACGAACACAGAGAAAAGACTGGTCTCCGGAAAGAGCTACTTTATTTCACTCAATCCGAAGACGACATGGTCACAAACCCGGTCATATTTATAGGGTTTGCGACTAGCAACAAGTATTGTCAAAGGGAATGGACCAGACAAAAGTCTAGACAGTACAGTCTAGGTGTGTGGTCGGGATGACAACAACAGTTGTCACGAGGGCGTGGGTCGATTGTGAAGACCGGAGCAGCGCACGACCATGGCAAATGTGAAGGTCACTCACAAGTGAACTTTGTCACTTGTGGTCACACAATGTTTTCGGGGAACTGGCAACTTCTCCGACACCCCCCTTACGGGGATTGGTAGTAGCTGGTCCTCTTCGGGTCAACCTGAATAAGAATCGGTGGTCGGCGTTGTCGATAGCTCCAACGTCTGGGAGGACGGCTTGTTGTGGCGGCCGACTGGGGTAAGGTTGACGCTTCCGGCAATATCACCTTCTCAGGACGTTTGAATGTGTCCAGGAATTGTTAGGCGGTATACTTCTGTGGTCGTCACGGATTTTCTTGTTGACAGCATGGCGTAGCCGGAGCTGATTGTGATAGCGGATCCAAGTATCCCCGCAATGGAAATCTCGTAAAGCACCTTTCCCCGGCATCTCGTTATCACACCTTCTGCGCACCGGTTGTGACCGGGTCGATAATCGCGGGCGTAGACAAGCGATTGAACTGATAACGGGGCGTGTTCGTTTTAAGAAAATTGCTCCCGTTCTAATTGTTTCGTCGAGATCATGGGGGTCAGCGTGGTCTGTAGTTTACGATTCATAAGGGTTTCGACAGGAGATGGTTTACTGCTCAGCAACTTGTTGGGTGTCAAACGGTAGACGAGTAGAAGTTGCCGTAAGCTTTCTTTAGACGCCCCCTCCCTATACGATTTGAGAAGGGCACGTTTGCTTATGTGGACGAAACGTTTTCCTTGCTCGTTGGACTGCGGATGACATGGAGTCGACGGGACGTGTTCAGTGACGTTGCGCCTGCAGAATTCGCCAAACCGACCGGGCACGAATTGGGTACCATTGCCAGACACAATGGTTTCGGTGAGGCTAGGCTGACTGCACGGTAGTCGAAGAGTGTTGGAAGTAGCATTCGTTGTTGGTAACATCAGTGGTACGATCTCAGGAACGAAGACGCCCTGTTCCTCAAGACGTTTGAGCTCTGGGTTCACGAGTTCCAAGGCTGCGTACGGTACTGGTCTTTTCGGACGGAAGACGGTTTGAACTCCTGGAGATGGATGCAGGATTGCTTGGTTCTGAGAGCAGCGTCCCAGACCTTCCTGAACATTGGCGCGAACCGTTGGACGGTCTCAGTCGTCGCATTGCGTGGTGCGACAGGGGACCGCACTTAGTTGAATATTGCTCGAATTGGAAAATCGAGCAGGCCAAGTTTTTCCATCCAATCGAGCCCGAATAACTTGAGATTCGAGCCACAGACGTAGCAGGAACTGTTTACAGTTGTGCCTCAGAATGAGACGCAACATTGCAATTGGCCAGTCAGTTGCAAAAGACTGCCAAAGGCGCTGGTGGCGGATTGAAACGTCCGTCAAATTGGGGATCGGCCGAGCGTTCTCCGGAAATTCTCTGAAATGACTGTAATATCCGACGCAGTGTCCAACAGAAATCGAACTTGGAAGCCACTTATCATTAACGAAACGAACTTCCTTCGACCGGGAACGTTGACTTGGAAAGTGGTCAACAGGCTCATGGATCTACCAACTGGTTTGAATTTGGGCCTCGATTAGAAATTGAGGTTGTACCGCGACTTGGAGGTAGAAGAACCACTGGTAATGTGCTGGGATTGACAGAATTCGTCCTTGTGCCCCAGTTGACCACACTGAGAGCAACGGTGCCGTCTGAGAGGAAAGTCACGATGAAAATGTCAAGCGCCGCAATGCTTGCACGGTGACAGAGGTGACTGCTTGGCGTATGAGCATACCATCACCCGAACCGTGTGTGAATGAGCCAGAATGTACTGTATGTACGGCACTAGTGCCGCATTGGACCATTGCTGCGTCGTGTTTGAGGTTCATT
Organism: Paragonimus skrjabini miyazakii; assembly: GCA_014338405.1. Taxonomy (NCBI): domain Eukaryota; kingdom Metazoa; phylum Platyhelminthes; class Trematoda; order Plagiorchiida; family Troglotrematidae; genus Paragonimus; species Paragonimus skrjabini miyazakii. Next base: position 235,660 of record JTDE01000351.1, read on the forward strand.
AGGCGATGGCATTCCGTGGTGAGCATCTGGAGTGTCGTCGTGGGATCTTGCTCGACCTTGTTCAGCAAGCGAGTACGGAGGTCTGTGCCTTCCGGTGAGTAGAGACCGCAGACGAACACCAGATATTTGAAGTGATCCTCGGTAAGCGAACCAAGCTTAAAACGCTGGCACTCGCGAGTGACTACACCAGCATAGGTGACAGTCGTCGTCGTCTGACTTGGCTAGCTTGAGACATTGGTACCCTGTGTCGAACAAGGAAGACTGATCACCTAAGATGGACCGCAAAGTCTCAACCGTTTCATCGAAGGAGTTGTCACGTGGGTTCTTTGGAAGGATAAAGTTGATATACTTCTCGTGCTCAACAGTACCGATTTTGTGTAGGGGGAGACGGACCTTTCACGCCTCGTCCTGTGTACTGAAATCGAGAACGAACAGGTGCTCGTACCGTCTGAACCAGGCATTAAACTTCAAGTCAGCCTGGACATCATAATGAAATTCGGTGATGCCGCTTGCAACAGCGTCAACTGATTGCTTCCCACCAGCCGACGCCGGTGGGGCCAACTTTGTTGTAGATAACCGATCAATAAGCACCTCGATGAGCTTCAGCTGCTGCGCGAAGACGTTTCAAATCAACGGATTCGTCAACCCTAATTGGAAATCACCAGACCCGTTCGCCAATATGTTGTAATTTGGATATACGGCCTACTAGCGCGTAAACAGACAACAGAATAACGATTGGTGAAACGGTAGATAACGGGACGACGTTCCACGGTTCTGAACGACTGACTAGGAAATATGCACGATTAATATCAGTAGAGGTGTTGCGAACTTTGCTAGAACAAAAATCGTTTAGTGATAGTCTGTTTCCCGCTGTGGTTAAATTTGCAACGGGAAATGATTGTCTCACATGCTTACTACTTACGTCATCTTGCCTTGCGCATGAAATGAAAGGATGTTGTGAACACCATGAAAGTCCCTCGTAGACCTTGCGATTAAAAGTCATTATACGGGGATATTAAACTGGACAATGTACTGTTAATTTCACTGTCAGCTTACAAGGAGCGCTTCTTTTGGTTCTTTCGCGTATGCCCCTGATCGAAAGTACAGCGAAGTTTGCAACACATAAACGAGAAGCAGACTATAAGCACTAAGTGGTCATGGACAAATAGTTTATATTTCAGAATCAGATATGGTATGGCTTTTGCGGCGAATAAACTTTATAACCAACGAATAATCACTTCTTTGTTGTAATCCATCGTCACATACATATATGCATTTAATAATGTTTGTTACCACGACACCCCGATGATGAATTACTGGAAATATTTGTCACTTTGTCGTAAAAAGAGAAAGTTATTAATCGATAACATTTCTTCTTGTTTTTCTCACAGTATACAAAGCTTCTTCCACGTGATCTCAGATTGAAAAGATAAAAGAGAATTTGAAACAATCACACCTTTTGAACATAATCGGTGCAATTCTCTGGGGGCCGTTAAACATATTCAGGACTCCTTCATCGGTGAAAGAAAAGATCTATTCCTCGTATTTAGAGATTGTGAAATCAAATTTTCTCTAGTCAACTGAGGATTGTAAATCATCACGGAACGCTCAACTTCTTAGTGTCCAAGTGAGAGTGTTCTCCCGCATCATCTCTAACCCTCAAAGTGCTCGCACAACACATCAAAATCTTGGTATCCGGACAAATCAAGTTGTGAATCGACAATCACACCAAAAATTTTCTCATTTTTATAATCATATGACATTACACCTTGAACTTAACTCACGTGTAATTGCACGTTTCGCATTCAGACAGGCTTTCTTAGGCTGTCTGTTTCGAACAAGTGTACCGGATCCGACTATTACTCTGGCCAGTAGCGCAATTCACTGTCATTCTTCGTACACGTCTTCAGACGGACCACTGCGTCACTGGTCTCACTCAGATCCAAACGTCCAACCTCATTTACTTGTAAGTGGTGCTCAGTTTGCCCGATTGCTTTCCGAAGAAACATGGTATTTGTTCAGTTGACAGGAATCAGCGACTCCATGGTTAGGACATTTCATCAAATACGAATCACAGAAAGCGCTAAACCAGTTGAGTAATGTTTTGGTGACTAGGAGGTAGAACGACATCGTCGATCTAACTAGAATGTGTCACACGTTTGACTACAGCATCCTCATTCAGATAGACTATTGCAGCTGGCCTGTTATCGTGTCTCCCGTCGGAGCAATCACATTTGAGTAATGTTTATTGGATTCAACATAACGTCGAAACTAGTCTGTTCGTTCGATACTTTCTTGCAATAATTGACATTTGTCGCACGGAGCTTACGTTTGAGTGGTTGCAGCAGACCCCTTGTCCAAATAAGAAGCTCAACCTAATTTTCATCCAAGTAGATACACTGACTAATGAGTGTGTATTATATAAACCGGCCGTGTTTTACATGCTATTGATAAATAGATTGAGAATAACAACGGTTTGAGCAAGTTGTAATAATCTACGTTTCAACTACCTCGGGTGGCCTTCCTCAGGTGTGTTGTAGTCGAAATCACACTAACAAAGGAAAAGAGGTCACGTGGGAGTTGTCATGGTTAGGTCAATCTGCGCTGCAACTGAATTGGTTGGTCGAATCCTTTGCCTATCAGATGGGGGTAAGATTGATGTAGATAAGGTTCGTCTGTGCCTGGTACTGTTTATCCATCCACGCCACACTGCAGAGAGGGGTTTGCTATCATTGCGATGAACACAAGCGTGTTGTGTGTAAAGTGTGAGAGCTTCAGCGCAGCAGCTCTCCGCCAGGGCAGGCAGACCCTTGTGAATCACTCCAGCTTGATCAAAACCTACGTTGTGATTCTCTGACAGAGCATGTAGTACGATGGCCGAATCCTTCTCTAGCTTTTGAAGCTGATATGCGTCCATAGGAGGAAACCTTGTGTGCTTCTTGTGTTTGGCGACACGTACTTTTAGTTGTCTGCTTGTCTCATCTATGTAGCTGGCATTGCAATCACCGCATTTGATTTCGTAAACACAGTCTCTCTGATCGCCCATAGAAACCGGATCTTTGGGATGCATCACCAGTCGTTCTAAGATATTATCTAAGATATTATCTAGCGTACTCAGGCAGAATGGAACGAATTTTTTCATTTTTGCTCACGATAAGGTATTTGCACAGTAGACCTGGGAGTTCTGGTCGTTTTGGTCTCCTCCTTAGTTGACATGCGCTTAATTGTGTTTTCAACAAACGCGTTTGGATACTGACTGGCGGCTAGCATTCCTTTAATGCGGAAAATTTCCGTTGTTTTGGGGAGTTCAGTAGTGCATATCTTAGTAGCCCTATTGACTAGTGATTTGAGGACTTCTCTTTATGCCGATTAGAGGCGACAAGTTAAAGTTGAGATACCGACCAGAATGAGTTGGTTTTCGCTACACAGAAACCTGGAATCTCTGGTGCTCATCAACTTTCACGAGGCAGTCTAGAAAACTAAGTGGACGTTCATCCTTTTCAGTTTCCAATATGAATACAATGCCGTTGCATTTTGATTTGAGAAACTGTAGGAATTTGTTGTGAGCGGTCCGTTTCATGATTACGAATGTGTCATCCACATATCGCCACCAAATTCGTGGAGGACAGATATATTCACTCATCACTTGTTTCCAGGTATCCGAGGAAAAGATTGGCTACTGCAGGTGCAACAGGGGAACCCATAGCTACATCATCAGTTTGCTTGTACAATTGTTTGTTGAATGTGAACAAGGTTGAGTACAAAGTTCAAGACCAGATACAATTTCGGAAGGTGACAAACTAGTACGTGCGTTAAGAGAGTCATCACTTTCTAATAGCTGTTTAACAACATCAATGCTAAATTTTACTGGTACACTGGTGTCAAGAGAGGTAACATCAAAACTAGGAAAAGTTTCATCCTCACATAGTATCACATGTTCGAGTTTGTCAACAAAATCAAAAGAATCTTTATCGTTGCTTACCAACTTGTTTTGCAACGGTTTGGTAACACAGCTGTTGAACTTGGCTAGCTTGTAAGTTGGGCTGGTGGTGTAGTCAACACTAGGTCTTATGGGTAATTCTGTTTTGTGCACTTTTGGAAGGCCATAGAAACGCGAAGGAAGGTTACTCTTCGGATTAAGCATGAACCACGTAGACTGTCCAACTTTTTCTTTAATTCCTGGGAGGTACTTGCTGGTTTGTGCTCTGATTTTATTAAGAAGTGCATTGGTCTTCTGCTCACTGATCACTTCATATGATCCGACCGTTTCTACTTGATTACCCGTCACAATCGTAGACTACATCCGGGCAACTTGAACACATTGGAGATCAGCATTCTTCCGATGCAGCTGTTCCTGCGGTGGTCCTGTAAAAAGGAGACAAAGCGACTAAACATGAACCGAGGACCAATTGAGCGATGCACATGAATTGCACAAACGAAAACAACATCGTAGCACATAATGCGAACTCAATCCGTGCGCGCTTACTAGTTTAAATTACGCCACACAACATATATTTCTATCTACAGCAGCTCTAACAGCACATGAATGTCCTTATAGTAATCATACGATCCTTTATTTATCATTCACATTATTTCGCACTCTATTAAAACTCATTGACAAAAATTTGTTCATACCTAAAGTTGTCACGTTTCATCTCGTCATGCAGAAATAGCTGACTGAATGATGCAGATATTGACCTTATAAATGTGGGACGTTGTCCACCGGTGTATAAGTCACGTGTGATTTGACATGCTTGTCTCAACGTGGTAATCAGTTGTTCTTGACTCATATGTTTACATCGGAGGATAGTTTGGATTTCTATGAGTTGAAGACTACTCACGAGGAAGCACACCTCTGATTTCCACCAAGCTTATTTTTATTAAGGATTTTTGTTTAAACTTCAGTAAAATTCCACAGCGATGTCTAGTTTCAATCTCAGACAAAACAAACAACACTCTTAGGAAGTTTCGCTAACCTGAACATCACTGTTCTTGGCCAGTAAGAAAGTTTTGATTTCCAGTGAACGTTGTTCTTTCTCAAAAGTGTTTCTGAAGAGACAGTTTGGACACGGGATGCGATTTTGTCCCTGGTTCAAGCGTGCAGAAACGAGTACGTCTACAGACTTCTCACTTTTTTCGAACAAAATTGCATACCTTCAGTCAAAGATATTCTTCTTATCACATCATGCCAAGTTTGTTGCAGCAGTTTTGTTGTCTCCCCACCAGTCGCCTCCAATCTCTTCCAAGTTTCAATTATTCCTTTCCTAAGGTTGACAGTTTAGCGTCTAAATCAGAACGGACGCGACATATTCGATTATAGATATCATTCATCAGAACAATTTAGAATCGGTTGATGAAGAATGGCGAACTGCCGTAGTTAGAACTATGGAATAGTAATCGGAACTGTACAAAACTCAGACCCGGATCTAATTTCTACGTTGTAGTAATAGCATATCAACAGAACCAACGAAATCGTAATGTAATCCGTATTATGTACAAGGTATTAATTTATGCATTTAAACGATAACAAAGATACAATGTTCAGTTCGGAATTACAATCACCACACGAACTCAAATGGCAGATATGTTTACCAAGCCCGATGAAAACTACGAGGATGTGCATCAAAATTGTTCAATAATCAAAAGTTGAAGGTTTACAAAAGAAGTCTGATGAGCCGACTCGAACAATATAGAGGATTCTAATTATTATATACCTTTACAGGAAACATACTCGATCAGTAAAGCTGTATCGATGCAATATGGGCAAACAAATAACCTACTTCGTGGTCTTCGTAGTAACTAGTAAGTTTGAAAAACAACCGAATTTTGTACAGTCGTTTTTTGCAGTTCATACCCATTTATTAAACGTGTTACATGAGGTTGACACAAGTGGGAACAATGGACCTTTTCTTAATGATCTGTGATAGAATAGTCAGAAGACACAAATTACGATATGAATTCAATTCACACACTCTTGTCAGTCGTAAACGTATGACAAGCTTGGAAGCAGAACAACAAGACTTAAATGAAACGATTAAATGTGGAAATCAGGCTGATTTTTGATTGTTACTCTAGGCCACATCGATATACGGAAGAAACTATTCATTTCACTTGTCTGAGTAATCAGTAAAGGTCTGGCATGCTAAAAATAATCTCCATCTGTTGTTATTTTTCGTGATTGTTTCTGCCCTAGTTTCTGACCCCATTAACTACTGAAAGTGGATTCATGAAACCGAACATGAAATGTTCAATCAGCTTCACGAAATGCCCTGTAACTTCTCTCTGCAATTAATAATACCTTTACTGAGGTCTCCACTGTAGGATGAGTTTCTTTGTTCTCTTGAACTCGTAGTCACAGTTAGTTCCAGCAACGTCACGTTAAGTTATGTCAAGCAATTTCTGATCCTATGTTTATTGTGATTTTCTTTGAGTCATGCGATAACCAGCCTGGAATAAATTTTCAGTAAGTACTGTGTAGCCCACAGGTTAAACGGCTGCCTGAGTACACTGATCTAAAGTTAAAAACATGACTTCAAAGCAAATGGTTGAGAATTTTTCCATGAAGAAAAGTTCACCGCAAATGCAAAAGTCGTGTAGATTGGCCCATTGATATCATTACACCATAACAAAGTACTTTATTACAACGAAAGTAAAGCACATCTATCGTTAACAATCGTTGACTACTAAATATATCTAATTGTGTGAGCCACCTCTGTCAAGAGGTGCGTCATGTTGAATATTGACATCCTATATGGAGTAGTGTGCATGGAATTCTTAAGAAAATTAACTAAGAATGCCTGTATATTTCTGAATCTGTGTTAAACAGCTTTAAAAAGAAGACAACTAGGAAGCTTGTGTTACTTCCAAAGAACCAACATTAAAAGGCTTTCAAAAGGGAAGACAAACTGTGAAACGGTTAATAACTTGTTGTTACGCCATTCCAGTTGTTGCCCTCGAAGAAATAACAGCGGCACTTAATCTGTCGCAAAACCTTCGTTAATCCTGTAAATGATCCGTTCACTTCTGTTCCACAGTAGCTAACACAGCCATTGGAATTTTGAGGTGTGCCAGAAATTCTCCTTGATTGATGTCTACCAAAACTAGATCCTAACTGCACTACATGTGTTAATATTTCTATGAACTGCGCATTCGCAAACCAAATTGAGGATTACTAACCGGTACGGTTGCAACCAGTTTAGGAAACAGAATTTCAGGTTTTAGTAAACATGAAACAAAGTTTCTGGAAGAAAACAGGTTACCACATTTAATACGGTCACTTGAAAGCCCGGCATTAGTTAGATGGTCACAGTCAGCCAAATCGGATAACTAGTATACACTGTGAAGAATGTTGAAACCGTAATTTACACTGAAGTAAACACTTTTAACTGATCACTCTCAAAATGAACACTCTGTTGTGACTAGTATCTTTCTTGTTTTTGCACGTGGGTTAAAGATTCTCACGGAGATTCCCGTCTTATGAATAAATACTTTATCTATTTGACTGTTAGATCATCTCGAAATCCTACTTTTAAGATAATCAAAATTGTCCGATGGATCGTTGCTAGTCTTCCGTATACTTTCAACCAGTGTGGTATTTTTTAAATAACATCGTCAGGTCTACCTAAACAAGGCACGAATAATCGATATTTAAGTGGCTTATACTTCGCCCCCCTGGTTCGACACTCGTTCAAGATAGTCCTTTCATGGGGATACCAGACAAAACGTACCATCAGCAGCAAATTCGAAAACGGTTGCATTTTGCCATTTAGGAGCTCTGTAGCGTAACAGTGTGGCGTGGTCAAGGTCATTTGTCAAGAACGGAAAAGGCTAGTATTGCTTCCGGACGTCTTGACAGACGTGTTTGGACGAACGACAACCTGAAATAAAGCAATAAGCCTTTTGTATACCGCCTAACGGTGCCATCTATACTACTGTACTGCAACGAAACGTGGAATTTGTATCATCGCAACGTGCGCTACCTGAGACGCATCTTGGGTATTTGGTGATCAGATATGCTCCCAAATGCTGAGGTACTGCGGCGAGCAGACGTGGACGGAGTGGAAGCCATGCAAATGCTGAATCAGCTTCGTTGGTTAGATCATGTTCTTCGCACGGGAGATGACCGTATTCCGCAGCAGCTGCTGTGCGGACAACTGAAGTCAGTGAAGCGAAATTCTGGCAGTCAAAAGCTGAGACACCAGGATATTATCCAGGTAAGCCTTTTATGTTGTAACGTTGATTGTAGATGTTGAGAAGACTTAATGTTGAACCGGACGGTCTGGAGTAACACGATCTGGACAGGCGTCCGCGAATTCAGCGAGCATTTATTGCGCGGCGGTGAATGGTAGCAAGCGGTACGCAAAAGAACCAACAATGACAGATCGTGGTGACATCACTATATAGCTCTTTACTTGTGTGCAGCCGCGAATACGCTGGCTGTCTTAGATTAGTAGGTCATCTGCGTACTCATAATGCACCGTCGGCAAAGGGACGACGAGTACGCTAGGCTCAGATGAGTCATATCTGCCTATTCATTTTATTTCTGTTAATGATTGCATTGATTGGTCGTTTGGTAACCAATTCGCTCCTCTTTTCAGAAACTTGGGTATCTGCGTTCTTCTACCCATTCCTTTTTTCAGCTTTGTTGGTGTATTATGTGATAACTGGTTTGCCTGTTCTATTTGTAGTCCAATCTGAATTTTGTTCTTCACCATCTGTAATGCAGTAACATACACTCGTTTGCTGAAATGCCTCTTGTATTACACTTCACATGTCTTTCTTCTCAATGTAAATCTTGTTGTTGCAGTCTCTCTGTTTATTTTCGGAGAGATAAGGGTTTCATTTTCCTGCAAGCCATTCAGTTGGCTAACCAGCATTGGCCGGCTGGACACAAAGGCCTCATTCACACACCTACCGGTCTTACTGCTTCGAGGTTTCACGGGATACGTAGTATGCGGGTGGAACCACAAGCGGTGCAGTGTTAGCCACTTGCGGTGATGGTTAAAGCGCATGCGTCTTTTGGCTTCAGTCACTGTGACGGACTAATCGGTTTCGAATGCCATCAACCATGTCGGGAACGGCTCTCTACGGCATGTGGCCAGGATAAAACGTCTACACATCCACTTCTGGGCGGCCCTCATGGACACCCACCGTAGTGACTTTGCCATACTCAGTTCGCTAATACCACTCATGGTTGGCGGTATCCGAAACTGATTAGCCTGACACAATGACTGAGGTTAAAATATGCCTGCGCTTTGACCATCATCGCAAGTGGTTTGCACTGCACCGCTTGCAGTTACATCCCCACACCACGTATCCGGTGTAAACCCGAAGGAGTAGGACCAGTAAGTATGTGAGTGAGACCTTTGTGTTCGGCCGACACCATTGCCGTCAATGCCACATGTACCCGCAAAACTGCATGCAAACACAGCTGCAAACACATCTGTTGTCATCTCGGACACTAGTCTACGACCAGTGATTCAACCCAGCGTATTCGCCAGGGATGACAAGACAATGAAACCGCCTAAACATATGAACACAACTTACCTGGGTCTCTCGCACACCGGTGAGAAAATCACGGCTACCGTGCTCCGTGGATTACACAGTGTTTCTATCATGTATATCACTGTGTCGACATGTATAGCATTCCACCCAACACTACATTAACACACTCATACGGACTTCATCTCTGTACTTTGGTTAAACAATTGGTTGAACAATTTATTTTAGATGGGACCCAATTGGGAAAATAAGGGATTCGGCTGGACTCGAACCAGTGACCGAATGCGGCAAGCGCTCTACCAACTAGGCTACGAGGTCACACCAGGGGCTCGGACTGCCGGGGCAATCGATTACCTAAATCTTTTGGTTGATTCCATACGAGACATTGAAAGGGTGGGTTAGAGAGTGCAAATGTGAAAGTTTCGAACTCCTGGCGTGGCTTCGCAGCTCAGCTGGTAGAGCGCTTGCCGTGTCTGGGCATGGTGTTTATTTCGCTGGTTCAAATCCAGTCGATGCCCTGACTTTTCATAATTGGATCTCAGTTAAACTCATAAATCTGCCAAACTGCTTATTGGTATCACTTACTTTATTTTTTTAATTACATCACAATTTGTCTGCACATTCTTCAGGTGTTATTTAGATGCTTAATGATTCCAAGGATATCACTTATGAAGTGTTGTACCTAGCATTCTAGCATCTAAAGTTCTTTGCACCATTATTCTATTCATGTCTAGACCTGGACAACATGACAATAATCTACCCAGAGTAAATATACAGTTGCACGATGGCAATAACTGGATGATAATGCTGCGTCAACTGGTTGTTTGCTGAGTTATTATGTTTGGTCACCTACTTGGTTTCATGTGAGGACAGTCTTCGTTGTATGCTGTCTGTGTAATCGTCAAGATGGATTTTAAACTAGGGAGTCTTTTATTGACAGTCTACAGAAATGTGAAACAGTGTGAGAATATTGTTGATGAGACCCGGATGTAAAATCGTGTGTATGCTAACGCTGAGGATTCTGGCAAACTAAGGTCGTTCTACTCGGATTACATGAAACTGAAATGCTGTGTTTTCAGGTAGAAACAATTTTATGTCCCCTAGAAGGTATTTGTTTAGGGAGTGAGTAATAAATTGCTACACTTCTTAGGCGTTCAGACGTCTGTGTACCTTACTATAAGAAGAATGATGTGAAAATGGACATGTTCCTCAGAATCGCATTCACATTCACAAGATAGGTTTAAGCGTGTTTTAGTTTGTGATAAGTTTCTGCGATTAAGGTGGTATTTACTCGAGAAGTTGGAACGAAGACTGTTGCCTACTGGTACCCATCCACTTTACATCAACATTGCATCTTCATTACACAGACTAGAAAATCACTACACAGGTAGAAAATCTTAGATTCAGTTGGGTTCAAACCGATGACAGAAACAGCATGTTCAAACGCCACAAACACTGTACTAGCTGAGCTATGAAGCTACATCATGGACCGGGAACACTCACAATTGGACTCGGTCATCCACCTGCTTCATGATCTCATACGGAATCCACAAAGTGATCCAGGATATCGACATTACGAGTTGGAAGTAATTTTTAGTAATTTCTAGCCTTCCCATTATTACTCATCCCATCACTTCAGACGAACAGTTATTGTTTTCATTCGGAATTTTGCTGTGCCGTTAATTTTATTGCGTTCGTATACACAGAACTAAATCAACCAGCGACCTAGCTTTCGGACAACTCTCAGCTGAACCATATCAAGACAGTTTCAATGTGCTTCAGGCCTGGTACGCAAAATTGGGTTTACTGTGGTTGGTTAGTCAATCAACCGTTCACAGCATCGTCACGGTGGGTTACACACTGTTTCAGTTACAACCATCTCCCGACACAGCGGTGTAGTAGCAAAAATGTCAATAGCCTTTTGGGACGCGGGTTTTTTAAACACTAAATCTTAACTGATTTACTGTGGCACAATGTTGTTTTAATCTTCAGGTTTCTTTACTTAGCGCTTGTTACTCCTTTAAATGACACTAAGACGTGTGTTTATCCCAGTGCAGTTATGTGAGTATTTGAGCACAATTTTGTTTAAGCTGTTGTACGCTGTAAGCACACTTACATCAGGTTGGACGATAGGTATGTCTTAATGTCTGTTTTCAATCAGAGATAACTGAAGGGCTATTCTGGCTGGACAATCTCATACACACCATAAGTGTTCATAAACTGACAATTTCGATAGGTTTCACATATATTTCGAATGAAAGGTTACTGATAAGCTGAGCTGAGAATCGTTGTCATGTGGCCGTCAACTTGTTTATTGAAGGTGGCGTCTAATCTTACGCTGGTTCTCACTAACATGTTCTGCTGACCCTAAAAACGATATGGGGAAGTGATATTTTTGAGAACTAACTATCAAAATCATGCTTATTGTTAAAACCTAATCCTTACGTCGGTCAATTTTTGGAGGTAATATAATCTCATAGCAGGCATCTAATATTACAAGACTACTCCATTCCCCTCGAAAACAGCAGACGTTTCACGGCACAATCGCTTCACAGTGTTTGCCACTGCAGCGTGTTCTTTCAGTTTGGTGGCTGTAGTTCATTTTTATTCATGTCACTCTAAATTACATGACCCCTCTTGTTCATGAATGCAGTCTTCAGTTAAGTGTGCGACAGCAGACTTCAAAAAATGTGTACTGTAACGATCCACTTGAGCTGCACAGTTTACTCTGTCCATTTTCATATTGTGCTTGATCTCAATCAGTTCTCAGTCCGAGCGTCGTCAAACCCAGCGACTTCAGGACTTGCGTATATCTCGGATCTGTGACTTAACACGAATGGTGAATCGAAAGCTTCTCAGCATTCAAAGGATTGGCTGATAATCCTGTTTGTC